>JAPKLW010000067.1:1088388-1134442 GCA_026898455.1 Plectranthus barbatus
TTTTAGTTATTAATTGAAGGACCGAGAGGTGAAAATTGATAATAGGATGTTAGGAATTAATACTTTTGATTATCTGTCCGACCAAGAAGATTTCAATTGTAGGATTAATCTGGATTTTTATGAAATTGATTAACTTTGTGTGTTTGAGACCGAGAGGAGATAACCACTAGTTAGTAATTTAGGATTTAATTGCCCGACCAAGGAATTAATTCCACATTAACAGATTTTCCACCAAAAATATCTTTTCTGGGTTTGAATATTTGTTTCTTGCATGTTGATCAGTTTGGTAGATTTCCCTAGAATCTGTTCTTTTTAATATTTGTTTTTATCTCTTTAATTTCCTTGTTTTGAAAACCCAAAACCCTTTTTAAATTGATTTACCCAAACAAGAGTTCTGAAAACCATCTCTAGTACATGAATCCCTTCGTAGCACTATCCCTGTGGGTTCGACAACCTTAGGGTTTTACAAATTTATTTGCTACTGTTTCTGCAGTTATCAGAACTGCATCCAAAACTCTAGCAAATTCGATCTACACCTAGTATACTTCTTGTAAAAGCTATTTTCACACTCAGATATCGAAGTAGTTCTCAGCAAACCACTAAGAGGGAAATCCCTGAAATATGCTGGAACCCAAAATTTGCGGTTTTCAAACATAGATGTAAACCATGTATCACCAACCAAACCATACCTGCTCATAATACCTCCCCAACTTGCATAAAAAAATTCAGAATCTATCACCTCAGACCACACACATGAATTAAGTTCTTTTTTGAAATTTTCATCTGCCCTAATCTCCTTAGAAATCTTATCAACAACTTTAAGCATTATATGCCACATACACCATCTATGACGCGTACCCGTCAATACTCTTTCCACAGCAACTTTCATGCCCAAGTCTTGATCCGTAATAATTAATTTTGGAGAAGACCCCATACAATCCACAAAATTCTTAAATAACCAAACAAAAGAAGCCGCATCCTCTTTAGTCAACAAACCAGCGGCAAATGTAACAGGCTTTCCATGATTGTCTTTACCAGTAAATGGAGCAAAAATCATGCAATACCTACAACAAAAAAAATAAAAAAAAAAAAAACAAAATACAAAAAATGTATTACACAACTTCATATTTAATTGTTCATATATTTTAAAAAAAATACTTGTTGGTAGAATATGTGGTATCAAATGCAACAGAATGACCAAATAACTGGAAATTACGCCGTGATATAGCATCACACCAGAACAGTCTGGCCAACTTATCTTCAGCATCAACCTCGTAATTGTATGTGAATGCTTCACATAATTCTTTCTTTTTCTTCAAATCATTCAACAACATCTGAGCATCACAACCATCGACAAACGCCTTCATATCTCTAGAAAAATTTTGAACTTCCAGAACGGAACATTCAACGAAATCAGTACCACCCATAATTTCATATAACAAACGGTGTGCAGCAGTAGGTCCAATATTTGATGCAGCACAGTCTAATATAAACTTCGGGTGAACAATATCAATGTTACGATTAACTTTCATAAACTCTCTATGTGAAAGCTCAACAAAATCATTATTATGTTCCTCCACAAATGCATGTACTACATAACCCTGATAAGCCACATACTTAAAAACGACCCTAGCATTGCACCCGCACCTCGAAGAAATTCTTCTTCTCACCTTTGAACTAGAAACTTCTAAGCCTAACATATCAGTATCTGCAGCTACAAACTTATCTCCCTCACAATTGCAAACAACATACCTCCACGTTAAAACATCATTCACCTTATTCGAGCTAGATAAACGAGTATCGAAACCAACAAGTTTCGCATACTCTCTATAAAAATGAACGCCTTCGTCTAAACTTCTGAATACTTGACCAACATACGGTTTTGCAGATGCATCACATACCGGGGTAATACGAACTACAATGTCCAAACAAAAAAGGATAAATGATTCGCAATAATACATAAGAATAACTAAAAAGAAACAGAAATATATGTTACTAGTTTGAACTACAACTGCAACTATGCAGGCGGAATAACTGCAAGATTCTACTTTATAATATTATAAATAACAAAACAAAAATAAAAAACAAAACAAAATACAAAACATAAAAACAAATAATAAAAAACACACAGAAATATTGTTAAGAAACGCAACAATTACAAAAAAATTAAACAAATAACTAAACGAATCAAATAAATAAATAAAATTAAAAAAACATGCATGCATACAAAAAACAAAAATCCAACATAATAAAAACATATGCATATATTTATAACTATAACAGCACAATTACAGGCGTAAGTACTGCACTTTCTTTACTAACAAAAAATGCAAAATATTACACGATTTTTTAAAAAAAGATGGGGTCAACAAAAATTTAAAAAAAACGAAACTAACTAAAGAAGTAATCAAACAAACCAAAAAAAAAAGGCTGAATCTACTTTATATAATGAAACAAATACCAGACAAACGACAAATAAATATTAACATTGTCATGCAACATACAACACCATCACAAAAATTAAACCACAAACAATACAACTAAATATAAAAATATACACGTACACAAAAAAAAAAAAAAAATATGTACCTTGATCATAAATGTCCATGAATGAAAGATAATCAACCGCAGGAATTAACTTCAAACGAAAAAAAAATAACGCACAAAAGGTTTTAGAAAAGATTTCAAAATAAATTTACGACTTAAGCAAAATAAAAATACAAAGAAATTAAATAAAACTGACCGAATTATGATAAAAGATATATTCAAAAAAAAAAAACAACAACAAACAAATACGGTTATATCAAAAAAATCGAAAATGTAGGGATTAGTTACTAAATCAAAATATCTATAAATTGCAATACCAAAAATACCCTAATTAAATAATAAACAAAATTAAATAATTCCCAGAAAACTATTCCAAGATTTAATCACAGCCATTAAAATAAAAAATGAATGGTGGATATGAAGTTCTCATCTCTCATCTGGGAGGTGGTTCACATATGATTACAAGTCTATATATATATATATATATATATATATAGGGTAGTAATCATGTGAGAATAAGACTTACTATGAGAAATTAGAATAGATCTTGCGCGTCCATATCATCAAATCGACGAACATGATTCATTCTCAGCAAATTGAAAAATGCGGCATTTTTGCCCCAATATCCTGCAGTTTTAGCTTTTAAAGGCTAAAACTGTAAAAATACACAAACACAAACAATAGCCTGCATTTTAAGCCCGATTTACTTCATTTTTAGCCCGATTTACTTCATTTTTAGCTCGATTTACATCATTTTTACATAAATACGAATTAAAAAAAATTAAACATCTTCTTCTTCAAAGCAGCAACACGAGCGTAGTCTCTATAAAACTCAATACAAACATCAACAGTTCTAAAAACTCTGCCCTTAAAATGCTTCATCCCATCAACACACTTTGGAATAAATGAACATGTAAGATACAAAAATGCACAAAGTTAACACTAAAGATGCACAATATAATAGTAAAAATGAACGTCGATCTGAATAAAATAAATTTTTTTAAACTATATTCATGCACAATTAAGAAAGTCGAGACCGAACACGAATGCAAAATCCAAAAACAAAGAAAAAGAATCTGACCGACAGAAGAAATATAAATCAAATCGAACGAAGAAGGAAGAAGAAATCAAATCGCGCGAAGAAAGGAATAAAAAATCTGATGAGATACTATTTCAGATTTTAAAAAAAGCTAAAATTACAAAAATAACCTTAATTTTGCAAAACTGCAGGATAATCGAAGAAAACTGCACACGGAGTGAAATAGATCATGAGCGTTGAAATCACAAAATCAAAGGTTGAGATTTGTTCTCATTTCTCATACTAAAAACTATTCTCATATGATCACTATTCTCTCTGTATATATATATATATATATATATAAACTATCTTTCCATACCGTGAATATCGTGAGCATTTATAAGAATTTTGTTCAATATGAATTAAATATCCTTTTTCAATTAATAAAACATTATTAAATATATAATGTTTTTTTCGTATTTATAAAATTGTTATGGCCATTTAGCCAACCATATTTCTTTAGTTTCATATCATTCAAACTTTGTCAATACCTGATAATTCTTAGCTCATAAACATATGTGGAAATGAATTAAATACTAATCAAATACCAGTGTATCTGACATGGACCGATCATACATTAATTGGGGATGTCTTCACGTGTCTCATCATATTAACAACTTCGGCAAAAACTTGCGTTAGGCAGGCCTAAACAGTTTAGGCGGGTTTTATCCTACCCAAATGGGTTCACCCATCCCAAATAGGGTATATTATATGGGTTTGGGCTTGGGTTAATGGATAAAACCCGCCTAAAACTTGGGTTAATGGTTAAAACCCGCCTAAATCATTTAGGTCTGCCTAACCCAAGACCTTCCCAACAACTTTTTATTTGCAAGTCAACCTCGAAATTATTCGTGTCCATCTAGATTCAACATATAGGTCGAATAGGCAACTTCAACTTACTAGCATCTAATTATGACTATTAATCTCAGTTCATACTTAAAAATAGGGATTGATAATGCTAATTAGGGACAATTATAGGCAGGGGTATATGAATTTGGTCGGTTCGGGTCAAAACCGACCGACCATTAAACTAAAAATTGATTTGTCTTTTAAAACTTACGGATTAACCGACTTCTAACTTGCTCAACTGACCTGACCATCAATCCAAAATTTTCAATCAATTTTTTGTCAATTTTGGTTTACCCGAATTTTTGAAAAGGAAAATTGTCATGCATTAAGTACACCTAATACAGTAATCCATTACCTACAAGACTGCAACAACTACAAATATCCAATTATCCAAAACATACCCCAATCACAAATATCCATATTCCAAAGTTTCAACAGTATGAAAGTACTACCACTACATTACACGTTCCTACATAAGTTTCAAGAAATTTAATCTTCATTCCTCAAGTTCCTTCTCCTCCACTTCAATTCAAGTACCCACGAAGCTAGTGTTTAGTAGCTAATAGTGGTTAATAATAAAATTGGCAATCATAATTAACTTATTTAAGACTTAAACAAGTTAATTACGATTGTCAATTTTATTATTAACCACAATTAACTGCTAAATACTAGCTCCAAAATTAATGTGTCAAAATGAAAAAAGTTTATTGTAACAAGATAGAGGGAGTACATTACAATTACATAACTTCCACGAAGTTTTTATATTAATAATAAAAAATTAATTTTAAATGCCAAATATCCAAAATGACACGTCTTCCATTATAGCCTTGTAGTACCTACAAAAAATATATATTAATAAGTATAAGATGCAAAAAGCTAAAAATATAAAAAAATACACAAATTTTACAATTGGATGTAATCACCCTTTGTCTCCTTTAGTTTAACTTAATCATTTGTTAGTAATATTGTTAAATATATTAAACTCCTTAGTTGTCAATGATTTTGTAATTATGTTTTGGTGCATCAAAGCTCAAGCCAAGCAATAGGCGATCTAATTTCTAGCAATTTAGTATCGAGTCAAATGTAAAAGTTTTGTATGAGAAATATATACTCGAGTTGTAATAGAACTAGAAAACAAAAAGAATCAAAAATGCTGAAGGAATCAGCAGATTTGATAATTGCAGAAGATCGCTAAAGAAGACAAGAGAAGGCTAGCAAATACGGTGGAATGTTGAACGCACTCAAGAATGCTGAAGATGCGACTCCAGCAAAATTCAAAGATCTTAGCAAGGACTGCTGAGACGCCAGCGGTATGCCAACCGCTAGCAAACGCTCTACAACAATCAAGAGAAACATTGGAGTCGTAAATCAGAAAGATCCAGATCACAAGAAAACCTGACGAATCAGAGAATAGAACAATCATCAGACGCAACGGAAGCTTCAAGTTTAAACAAAAAGATCTGTTCTAACAAAGTCGGCCACATATAGAAGCTACGCCAATCAGAGACGAGGAATGTTGAAGAGTCTCTGTCCACTGCAGATAAAGGAAGAACGCAAATAGGTGAGCAATGCCTTTGAGTCTAACGGATAAGATTCAAACAGCCGTTTGAATCATCACCTATAAATAGTTGTCATCCTAAACTGATTCAGAGGTTCGCGGAATTATATTCACAAAGAAAACTAGAGAAGATCAAAATACTCTCTACAATACGCGAACTCCACCGAGCTAGTACGTGATTGAGGCTTTTTCACAAGCTATGATACTTGAAGCTCGAGACCTCTGAAGTATAACTTCTAAGGTTGATTTTTGGATTCTTTCTAATCCTAGAAAGATTCTAGCAGTCACCTTGCTGCGCAAGCGTGATTCTTACGAGCATCGCCAACACAAGGATTGGTTCTGGGAAGAACTATAAAACTTCCAACAGTCGACATCCAAGGAGAAGGGAGGTTTTTCCTCACTCTACGGAGCGACAAGGTGGAGATTGAAGACCGAGGTGCTTGAAGGTGCACGCTGACCAGACAGAGGAGCTGCTCAACGTTAGGGACCAGGCCTGACCTTGTACTCAATATTTTAGTGAATTTTCAGTCGGAGGACTGAAAAATGGACGTAGAACAGTTGTTCGAACTATTATAAATCCTTGTGTCTCTTTTACTGCTTTTAATCGTTATTTTGTGGCTGTGTATATTTTGTGTGTTGATGGACTTGAGACTTTGTAGTCATGGGTGTAGAAATTTGGAGAATAAATCCATGCTTATTTGAAGTTGTTTGGATTTTGAAATTTTTGGGAAAACTTAGCAACTTTGATCTTGAGAAATTATTTAAGACATGGTTAATCATGTTATTAGTTATTTAAAAATGATTTAGGACCATTAAAAATCATTAAAACGAGTCCGGACAACCGAGTCGAGCCAAACATCACTTTTTCAATTGGCAAAAATGGCTCTGTTTTGACCGTTTTGGGGAGCGTCGACCAATGTCGAATCCTTTGCTTCGCTCAACACCGGAGGCAGCTTTCGAAACCCTTGATATAAAACTTTATTTTCGTGCAATCCATTTATCAAAGCATGTATCGAGCATCCGTGTGGAGCCGCATCAATTTAACCGACTTGAATGCAGTCTGTCGACTTGATACATATCGATCGATATGGTTTCTATATCGATCGATATAGAGGTCGACTGAGACGTGTTTGCTTGAAAACATCATCATTTTGAACCGTTATCCAAGCTCGATCCTTGTACCCTTTTTCAGCGGTCCAAAAACCTCTTTTCAACCACTTAACCCAAAACAAAAAGTCTATCCTATTCCCAATCAATTTGAATCCAAGCAATAGTTATTTCAAAATCACACTAAACCTTGTATGTTTGAGCTAAATGTCACCATTTGTGATCCACCTTAATTAGGCTTGCACCTTTTGTTTCGAACCACAATCACCTATGATCCGTTCATGGGAAGACTTCAATAATTTTGTTTGCTTTGAGAATACCTTAATGATTTCTTTGATGATCCAAGATTTATTCTTCCCATTGCATTTTTGCAAAACATACTCAAGCCAATAATCGCTTTTTAATCAAGGCTCAGAAGTCCCGAAGACTCGACCCGAATAATAATAATAATAATAATAATAATAATGAATTTCTCTTTTGGTATGAAATACTCGTTGTCTTATAGAGCTTATTAATTTCTTAGGAAATCCCAGAGGCCGATTCAATGCAGCATATAAGGAACGCACCACACCTACTAAAGGTTGACACTATTTTCCAATAAAATGAAAATGAATAACAGTTTGATTTCGAGCTTCGAGCTCAAATGATGAAATGAAAAACATTTATATTTTAAAACTTATGTCATTGCCTAAATGTTTTATGCTTATCTATCTGTCCTCTATGTTGGAGGATCGCCACTTAGAGAAGGACATGACGTTACGCAGTAGTGTGCATGTTTATTTATAACGATCGTGTCCTGGTAGTGAAAAAGATGCCAGTGAATAGTGCACTGATGCCAGCATGTTAAGGTAGCGCCTTATCGTGAATGTGCATCGTGACCGGTGAAGGTGACTGATAAGCTCATAATTATACTCACTTATCTATATTTTTCTCCATTGTTTCAAGTACATTTTGTTACGTTTTTACTTATTTCTGTGCATTAGTCTACTTTAGAGGGTGTTATGCCTTTGATGGGTGATTTTTGCAGGTTTTAGGCCAAATTCATTGGAAACCCGTACCGAAAGCAGATGATGTTCAAAGGAACAGTCACGAATTCTTCCGCATGTGGAATCCGAGCTAATGGAGCATTGAAATAGAAATATCTTTGAATTAGCTTTCCAACTCAACTGGAATCGGGTCAATCGGAGTTCGGGAGCAAAAGTTATGGCCAAAACCGTGAGACTACGCAGAAGGGGATCGACACGTGCATTCTTGTCAATCGACAGGATTTGTGTCGATCAAAACAGAGGCCCAACTTGAAGAATCGACACAAATTTCAACCCGGATTTTGACTGGATGGTTGTGTCAATCGACACAGAGGCTCGAGAAGGCTGTTTTGTCCTATTTTGGCAGTTTTTGCTATTTTTACCCAATACTCAAATTAGGTCTTTTCCCCCCTCTATAACTATGAACTCTTAGGCACGAATTGAGGACTTCTTTTATGCATTATTACACTTATAATAATTGAGCTTTGGAGTTTTTACAAGACATTCAAGGTTCTTCTTTATTTGTAAGTTCTTTAATAATATGTTTGATTTAATTCTAGTCATGTTTTGTGGCTAGAACCCTAAACAGGTTCTAGGGTTATGATTTCTTTTCTAATGCATGTTTAATTGATATCAACTCTTGAAGCATGATTTAATTCTCTGATTTAATTTTATAATCTAGATTAAAAGAAGGACCGAGAGGTGAATTGAGATCTAGGTTTATAGTTAATAATTGATGGATCGAGAGATGAAAATTATTAACAGGAAGAGAGAATTAACTCTGTTTGTTTTCTGTTTCAAAAGAAAGAAACCTACATAGGAATAATTAGATAATTATGAGATTGATTAATTTGATGTTCTCGAGACCGAGAGGAGATAGTCACTAATTAATAATTTAGGATTTAAATTGCGGGACGAAGGAATTTAATCTATCAAAATCTATGTTTTTCCCATTGCTGAGTTGATTGAGATTGCATGTTGATGATTAGATTATCTGCCCTAGAATCTGTGTTTCTCTTTACTTGTTTCAAAACCTTTATTTTATTGCATTGTCATCTTTAATTTTCAAAACAAAATCTCTTTTTCAAAATCCACAAACTTCTACGTTCTAGAAATCATAACTAGTACTTTGGATTTTTCGTTGCACAGTTCCTGTGGGATCGACCACCTTAGGGTTTAAAAATTATTATTTGCTCATTGTTTCTGCAGCTATCAAATTGGCGTCGTTGCCGGGGAACTGTCAGATCAATCTAATTATTAGTTTATTTTTAGTTCTGATGGATTGAGGCTGTATTTTATTTTAATTTCAATTTTATTGGTTTTGCTGTTTTTAATTCCGTATTTAGTTTGTTGATTTTGGTTTTTGGTGTTTGATTTTCGTGTTTGTTCCTGTTCAGTTTTTTGATAAGCTCATAATTATACTCACTTATCTATATTTTTCTCCATTGTTTCAAGTACATTTTGTTATGTTTTTACTTATTTCTGTGCATGAGTCTACTTTAGAGGGTGTTAGGCCTTTGATGGGTGATTTTTGCAGGTTTTAGGCCAAATTCATTGGAAACCCGTACCAAAAGCAGATGATGTTCAAAGGAACAGTCACGAATTCTTCAACACGTGGAATCCAAGCTAATTTGGTACATTGTACATTATTTGATTTTAAGGATAATTTGGTAAATTTTTTACTATTCCTCTAATTAAAATTATAAAAATTTTAAATGATCATAACTCACTAAATTTAAATTTGTTTTTCATGTATTATATATCAAATTAAAGATAATTTAATTATCTTTCAGTAAAAATTCTTATTGGATAAATTTAGAGGACAAAAACATTATCGGAAAAAAATAGTGATTCTATACATAAATCTCGTAACAGCACATTGATTTTCGTAAAATGCACGAAAATATACTTAAAATTCATGAAATCGTACTTACAATGCACAATAAGATGCATAAATATTCCTTTTGAAAATGCATATTATATAGAGATATAATAAACAATTTTAGGATAAAATTAACAAATTTTAAGATAAAATAAGGTGAGAATATATTTTTTTATTTTATGCAATGCAATAATATTAGAATGCATATTTGATAAAATATATATATATATATATAGGGTAGTGATCAGGTGAGAATAGGAGTTACTATGAGAAATAAGAATAAATCTCGCACATCCATCTCATCAAATCGACGAACAGGATACATTCTCAGCATATTGAAAAACGCGGCATTTTTGCCACAATATCGTGCAGTTTTAGTCTTTAAAGGCTAAAACTGTAAAAATACTCAAACGCAAACAACAACCTGCATTTTAAGCCCGATTTACTTCATTTTTAGCCCAATTTACTTCATCTTTAGCACGATTTACTTCATTTTTACATAAATACGAATTAAAAAAAAATTACACATCTTCTTCTTTAAAGCAACAACACGAGCGTAGTCTCTATAAAACTCAATACCAACATCAACAGTTCTTAAAACTATGCCCTTAAAATGCTTCATCTTATCAACACACTTTGAAATAAATGAACATGTAAGATACAAAAATGCACAAAGTAAACACTAAAGATGCACAATATAATAGAAAAAATGAATGTCGATCTGAATAATTGTTTTTTAAAAAAACTATATTCATGCATAATTAACAACGTCGAGACCGAACATGATGCGAAATCCAGAAACAAAGAAAAAAAATCTGATCGACAAAAGAAATATAAATCAATTCGAACAAAGAAGGAATAAATGAACATGTAAGATACAAAAATGCATAAAGTTAACACTAAAGATGCACAATATAATAGAAAAAATGAACGTCGATCTGAATAAAACAAATTTTTTTAAACTATATTCATGCATAATTAACAACGTCGAGACCAAACACGAATGCGAAATCCAGAAACAAAGAAAAAAATCTGATCGACAAAAGAAATATAAATCAATTCGAACAAAGAAGGAAGAAGAAATCAAATCGCGCGAAGAAAGGAATAAAAAATCTAATGAGATACTATTTCAGATTTAAAAAAAAGCTAAAATTACAAAAATAACCTTAATTTTGCAAAACTGCAGGATAATCGATGAAAACTGCACACGGAGTAAAATAGATCATGAACGTTGAAATCACAAAATCAAAAGCTAAGATTTATTCTTATTTCTCATACTAAAAACTATTCTCATATGATCACAACTCTATATATATATAATAAACTTATTTTAAGATAAATTACATCAACATATATTTTATTTATGTAACATAATGAGATTCAAATTATTCGTTGTTTATTTCTATATATGAATTATCGTCACGACTCAGAAAAAATCCAAAATTTACATGTTAACTTTTAATATGAATTCGAATTATTTTGATGATGAACAAATAAGATTTTGATTCTTTTGAGTAGACATGGTAAGAATATTCAAATAAATTAAGAATATATATATTTCAATTTAAAAAATCAAATAATCTTTATTATTTATAATAGTATTTCCATATCAGATTAGATATGGATATCCAGATTTTGACACATATAATATTTCCTTAATAGAGAGATAAATTTATTTTCGTAATGAGATATAATGCACGTTTGCTTAGATAAAATGCATGATTGCTAAGATAAAATGCACAATATTGAAGATAAAATGTCGTAAGTAGAGATATAGAGCATTTTATTTCGCAATGTAATGTTAATGCAGAATATTGCCCTTAAAATAAAAAAAATCTTAGTTAAAATGCAGGCTTTAAAATTATCATTCAATTTATATAATTACTATATTGTCCTTTAATGCAGGATAATCGACCAAAATTGCACACAAAATCAAATACATCTTGAGCGTTAAAATGACAGGATAATTACTATATTGTCATTCTCACCTGATCCCTACTATATATATATATATATATATAGGGATTGGATCCTGTGATAAAAAATCCTCCCGTGATAAAATGATAAAGCTGCTTGATTACCTTTACAATGTTGCTTGATTATGTTTTAGTTGTTGCTTGATTACAATGTTGCTTGATTGTATTTCATTTGTTGCTTGATCATTTATTGCTTGATAGCATTTTAATTGTTGCTTGATTAGTTACTAGCCATTGATTTAATTAAATCTAATGGATGAGATTCATTCTTATTTTTAATATACTTATTTATTATCATATGATCCCTCCTCTATATATATATATATAGGGGTGCGTTAAAGTCACAAGTGACCCTTTAGATGGGAGAAGAGAATGAATCGAGGCAATCTATATTAGGTGCTGGATGTAGGGATTTATCCGTGAACCGAATCACAAAATCCAAATAAGCCAAATCGATTTATGGTTTATTGTTCACAATACCAATTCACAAAACCCTAGTATGCTCCTATGAATTTAATGCGTGGATAATAGAGATTACCTTAATTCCGTAGTCTCTGTACCGATCTTTCGCGTTTCAATTCCAAATCTTGAATTAACCACGCGATATTAATTAAATTTGCAGAAACAGAAATTAGACAGATTCTAATTTCAAGATTTGATTAAAGAAAAGGGAAGAAAAGAAATATGTTCTCCAGATTAGATCTTCAGGGTTGTATCTCAATACTATTCAGATCTGCTACAGGTGAGGATTCCACAGATTTGTAGTTGTGCAAGGCCAGAATCGAAATTCTCCTCCCTCTGCACTTGAGTACCGCCACCCCCCTCTATCTCTCTTAGGGTTGCACTGATTTGAATTGTGTTACAACTTGTGAGAGAGAGCTGTCTATTTATAGACCTAGGGTTTTAACCCTAATGGGCTGCTGGGCTCAATTCAACATATTTACTTTGGGTCAGACATGTGACCTAATGCAAATAATAAAGTGGGCCTATAAATTAATTAATTCCCATGTCCACAACCCAGGACACAATTAATTAATTAATATTAATTCTTTTTCACCACAGAATTAATACTGACCTACCCCTTTATTACCACGTTATGAGAACGGGCTGCATTTAATGAGAATCCCCATATTTAAGGTTACCGGACATTCATTAATTAATCGTAGCTTCTTAAAAGCTCTAAGGGGAGGGCTTTGCGTAAACGTCTACGAGTGTAGCTTGCGTAGACCTCTTTCATAAGTATTCTAGGATTGATTTAAATTATAGATAACAAAAGCTTTAAGGGCTGTGCGGTATGGTTACGTGCCATGCTAAACCGTCTCTTTTGGCCGGAGTTAAATTAGTGGTTAATTGCTTAGAAGCATCTTAGAATATAATGCAAGAATTGCATCCCTGTTCTTGAGAGATGGCTTGGTCTAAGGTTTTCACTAATTATTAATTTCTAGTGACAAAAGCATCCTAACATGGTAGTGAAATTAAATGGATTGGGGCTTAAAACCCGCAGTTCTGGTTGAGGGTGACATCGTAACCGTCTACGAGTGTAGCTTGCGGTGGGAACTCTTGGGCAATTAGTGGAAAACATTTGTATTTGATTTATTAAAAGGTTTTCAATGCATTTGTTTTTGAAGTTCAACATGTATGTTCTTATTTAAGATTCTTTATTGTTTCAGATATGTCTATGTCTAATGTGATCAACATTCTCGCACAAAACACTCTAACTGGTCCAAACTTCCTGGAATGGAAACGCAATCTTAAATACCTCCTGATTGCAGAAGAACATATGTTCGTTCTGCAAGTACTTCGTCCCGAAGTGCCAACTGCTGAATCCAGTCAACTGGATATAGACTTTTATAACAAGTGGGAGAAATCGAACAATGTAGTCAAGTGCTACATGATGACCACTATGTCGAAAGTCTTGCAGCAGCAGCATCAACACCATAGGGATGCCTATGGCATTATGCAAAGTCTGGAGGCGACCTATGGGGAAACTGATAGAGCCGTCAGGTTCAATCTCATGAGAGAAATCGTGAGTAAGAAAATGACTGATGGCACCTCAGTGAGAGAGCACGTAGTTACCATGACTCACCTCATGGATGAGCTAACTGTGCATGGTGGAGGTATCGACGCTGAGGCTAAGGTTGATATCATACTGAACTCTCTACCCAAGTCCTTTGAGAGTTTTAGGTTGAATGTTGTCATGAACAAGAAAGAGTATACTCTTAACGAGTTACTCAATGACTTTATGGCAGCTGAATCGGTCATGAACCCTCAGAAGGTTGCCTTGGCCACTTCTGGTAATCTCTCTGCTGTACCAAAAGGTATGAAGCGGAAGAAAGGGATTAAGAAGTGGGCCAAAAAGACACCTGTGAAGGATGGTGGGGCTGGGAAAAAGCCTAAGGTGGCGACTGAAAGGGACAGGTGCTTCAGGTGTGGTAAGAAAGGACACTGGAGGAAAGATTGTCAAGCCAACAAAGCTAGACAAGGTATGCCATTTTGCATGTATAACTGTAAGCATGATTAGAGTTAGTTGTTGCTCTTCTAGAGCTGTAAGCACTGACTTGTTGATCATGTTGTTGTACTTTGCAGAGGACCGTACCGACAAGGCTGGTGAATGATGGCAAGAAGATACCAAACTGGATGAAGGCAACGTTTTATGACGGAGCTTCATGGAGTTTTTTTTCCTTATGTTTTGATGAATTAAGTACATTTGAGAATTTATTTGTGGGCCGTGGTTTATCGGCAGGACAAATTTTATCAATTTTTATGGATATTTGTTATTTATGTTTTTATTATTGGTAATAACAATGTTGTCCATTATGGTATGTTGATCTCTATGTTACTTCGATCAAATATGTCCTTAAGTATTGCATGTAATTCATCCGTAATTGATAATCCTAGGAAGAGAAAACTTACTTCTTCTAATGAGGATCTTACATATCTCTGGCACTTGAGACTGGGTCACATCAGCTTGAAGCGGATTCAGAGACTTGCAGATGACGGTACATTGGACTTAGTCCGGGCTGTACCTTATCAAGTCTGCGAATCCCGCATCGAGGGCAAGATGTTAACTAGGCCTTTTAAGGCTAGTCAGTCTCGAGCAGAGGAAGTGTTGGAATTGATCCATTCTGACTTATGTGGACCGATGTCCACTCAGGCTCGTGGAGGGTACGAGTACTTCGTCACTTTCATTGACGATTACTCAAGGTACGGATACGTTTACCAGCTTCGCTACAAGTCTGAATGCTTTGAGAAATTCAAAGAGTTCAAGGCTGAGGTAGAAAAGAAGGTTGGGAAAACTATCAAGTCACTGCAATCTGACCGCAGTGGCAAATACCTCGGTAACGAGTTCCTGCAATATTTGTCAGAAAATGGGACTACATCCCAGTGGACTGCACCGGGTACTCCCCAGCAAAACGGTGTAGCTGAAAGAAGAAATAGGACTCTTCTAGAGATGGTAAGGTCAATGATGAGTTATGCAAACTTACTAATTTCGTTTTGGGGCTACGCATTGGAGACAACAGCTTACGTGCTTAATGTGGTGCCTTCTAAATCAGTTCCTAAGACGCCTTCTGAGCTCTTCCTTGGTCGTAAACCTAGTTTGTGCAAGTTTAGAGTATGGGGCTGTCCGGCACACGTACTGTCAAGGAACCTGTTAAGTTAGAAAGCAGGTCAAAAGTAATGTTGTACATAGGGTATCCCAGGAAAACGAAAGGTGGTTACTTTTACTGTCCTGAGAGTCAAAGAGTCGTTGTTAGCACCAACGCTAGATTCTTGGAGGACGAGTATGTGAGTAATCACAAGTCAAGGAGTGATATCGTTCTTCAAGAAATTGAAAACGAGAATGAAATTCCAAGGGAAGGGGAACGTGCAGATGTGGGTGCACCTGTGAGAGGTACAGCACCACAGACACGTTCTTCAGTGCAAGGTGCAGGACCTCAAGTCACTGCACCTACTACTGACACAGCACTGATGCCTCGTCGTAGTGGGAGAGTTATTTTCCAGCCAGAAAGGTACATGTTCGTGGGTGAGTCTTCTTACTTGAGCCCGGAAGACGGACATGAGGACTCTGACCTAGTGACTTACGAAGAGGCAGTGCAGGACAAGGATGTTGCCAAATGGTGTGTCACCATGGATTCTGAAATTGAATCCATAACTGCTATGGATGTATACCAAAAGATTGATTTTCCGGATGACTTTAGGGCCATAGGGTGCAAATGGGTATACAAAAGAAAGAAAGGGGCGGATGGAAATATCACGGCTTTTAAGTCAGGCTGGTGGCAAAGGGTTATAGTAAAAAAGAGAGCATTGACTATGACGAAACCTTTTCACCCGTAGCCATGCTCAAATCCATCCGGATACTCCTTGCCATAGCTGCGCATATGGACCTCGAGATCTGGCAGATGGATGTCAAAACCGCTCTTTTAAACGGTTACCTTAAAGAAGGTATAGACATCTATATGCAGCAACCCGAGGGTTACATAAGCAAGGGCGAAGAACATCTTGTCTGGAATCTTAGGAAGTCCTTGTATGGACTTAAGCAAGCTTCAAGGTCGTGGAACTTACGTTTTAACGATGTGATTAAATCCTATGGATTTGCACAGTTGGAAAAAGAAAGTTGTGTTTACCGACTTTGTGTCAGTGGGAGCGTGGTCTTCCTTGCACTATACGTTGATGACATACTCCTATTTGGAAACAACGAGGGAGTGATGTCCGAAATCAAGATTTGGTTATCCGAAACGTTCCAAATGAAGGATCTGGGTGAAGCTGGCTACATTCTTGGGATTAATTAAGGTCTTACGAGATCGTAAGAGAAGAATGTTGAGCTTATCCCAGGCATCCTATGTGGATATTGTTATAGCCCGGTTCAGCATGCAACTCGCCAAGAAAGGCTTGATACCTTTCAGACATGGCGTTCGTCTTTCTGGTGGGCAGTGTCCTCAAACACAGTGGGAGAAAGACGAGATGAGTCTTGTACCATACGCCTCGACGGTGGGTAGTCTCATGTACGCGATGCTGTGTACCAGGCCTGATATATGTTATGCCGTTGGCATGGTAGCAAGATATCAGTCTAACCCTGGACAGGCGCACTGGACTACTGTAAAGCATATCCTCAAGTATTTGAAAAGAACTAGGAATTACTGCCTAGTTTATCAAAGTGAGGATTTGTGTCCTGTGGGTTATACAGACTCAGATTTCCAAGGGGACCAGGATGAGAAGAAATCGACCTCAGGATATGTGTTTACCCTGGGAGGTGGAGCTGTATCTTGGAGGAGCTCAAAGCAGAAATGCATTGCTGACTCCACCATGGAGGCGGAATATGTCGCCGCCTCCGACGCCTCGAAAGAGGGGGTGTGGCTCCGGAACTACCTTTTAGAATTGGGCATGGTTCCGAGTTTGCCGAGGAGCATCACAATTTATTGTGATAACTCTGGTGCAGTGGCAAACTCAAAGGAACCGCGGTCTCACAAGGCAAGCAAACACATAGAGAGAAAGTACCATATCATACGAGAAATCGTATCGAGGGGCGATGTGCGGATTAAGAAGATTGACACTGCTGACAATCTTGCTGATCCGTTTACAAAGAGCTTGCCGCAGAAAGTTTACGAAAGACATATTCGTGAGCTGGGTCTGAGGTGGATGCCGACCATTGATAGTGGTTAAAGTGACAGCAGACTAGATAGACGGACTGTATACACAGTAATAGCTTTTATGCTTTGAGTATAAGTGGTAGATTGATGGGTTTTGTATACTGAAAGCATTTATTATAATGAGTATACAACGGTTTATTTCTCCTATCTGTTAACAATCGTACATATATGAATAATGGTATCCTCTTGTCTTACCGATAGGGACGATCATACGGCGTGTTGTAGATCGCAGAAGACAGTATGATCACTTGACCTAGTTAGACATAAACCTGATCACAGCCGAGACAGCGTATGAGGATACGTCTGTCCGGATGGTTGCGGCATTGTCGGAATAAGTAGTCTGTCTTGGTTACTTGACATGTTGGTACGCAGAGGTGGCGTATTGATGGACCGCAGTGAGATATATTCGTCTGTCTGACATCAGCGAATAAAAGATCTCATTATATTGATTGAGTCCAAACCCTAACGAAGGTTCAGGGGTTTGCACGGGTTGACTGTTGCTTTGACTTGCCATGGTGGAGAGCCTAAGTAACGTGCTCGTATATTCGTATCTTGGGTAACAGCAGTTCGTGTAGTACCGCCTGAGACTGGACTTAGGTAACCATATCCGAGTAATAGGATGGGGACATTCCCTGAGGAGCTCAATAACATTCATCGTGCCAATGTCCTGCAGGCTGATTAATTTCAGGCACGAGTGATAAGGTTTGAGTGGTACTACTCAGGAATCTTAAGATATTAATTAATTATAGTTAGAGCTTGTCAGAGGCTCCGATTAATTAATGGATGTCTGGTAACCTTAAATATGGGGATTCTCAATTAATGCAACCCGTTCTCATAACGTGGTAATAAAGGGGTAGGTCAGTATTAATTCTGTGGTGAAAAAGTATTAATATTAATTAATTAATTGTGTCCTAGGTTGTGGACATGGGAATTAATTAATTTATAGGCCCACTTTATTATTTGCATTAGGTCCCAGGACTGGCCCAATTAAATATGCTGAATTGAGCCCAAAATGGCCCATTAGGGTTTCCAACCCTAGGTCTATAAATAGACAGCTCTCTCTCATAAGTTGTAACACAGTTGAAACACAAACCCTAGAGAGAGAGAGGTGGGCGCCATTTTTGGGAATTCAAAGGAGGTGAATTTCGATTCTGGTCCTGCTCAGAATACAGTTCTACGGAGTCCTCACCAGTAGTAGATCTGATCAGCATTGGGACACAGCCCTTAAGATCTGATCTGGAGAACAGATTTCTCTTCTCTTCTCTCTTTGTTTTTCAAATTTAATCTAGAAATTAGATCTCTAATTTCTATTTCCGCAGATTAAATCGGATCGCGTGGTTGAATTGAGATTTGGAATTCAAACGCGAAAGATTAGTTCAGACTCGAAGGAGTTACGGTAAACCCTGAATCCACAATTCTTCGTATTAAATTCATAGGAGCATGCTAGGGTTTTGAGAATTTTAATTATGAGCAATATCCATAGATCGATCCGGTTCAATTTGTTTTTGGTGATTCGGTTCACGGAAAAACCCTACAATAACCTCATATGCAGTCTCGGTTGTGATTAGGTTTATCTCTCACTAGGTCAAGTGATCATACTATCTTCTGTGATCTACTACACGTCGTATGATCGTCCCTATCGGTGAGACAAGAGGATACCATTGTTACATACATGTAAGTTTGTTTGACAGATAGGAGAAATAAATCGTTGTATACTCATTGTAATAAATGCTTTCTGTATACAAAACCCATCAATCTCCTAATTTTACTCAAAGCATAACTAAGCTATTACAGAGTATACAGTGCATCTATCTAGCCTGCTATCTCGTTAACCACTATCAGTGGTCGGCATCCACCTCAGACCCAGCTCACGAATATGTCTTTCGTAAACTTTCTGCGGCAAGCTCTTTGTAAATGGATCAGCATGGTTGTCTGCACTGTCAATCTTCTTGATCAGCACATCGCCCCTCGATACGATCTCTCGTATGATATGGTACTTTCTCTCTATATGTTTGCTTGCCCTGTGAGATTGCGGTTCCTTTGAGTTCGCCACTGCTCCAGAGTTATCACAATAAATTGTGATGCTCCTCGGCAAACCTGGAATCACGCCCAACTCCAAAAGGTAGTTCCTGAGCCATACCCCCTCTTTCGAGGCTTCGGAGGCGGCGACATATTCCGCCTCCATGGTGGAGTCAGCAATGCATTTATGCTTTGAGCTCCTCGAAGATAAAGCTCCACCACCCAAGGTAAACACATATCCCGAGGTCAATTTCTTCTCATCTTGGTCCCCTTGGAAATCCGAGTCTGTATAACCCACAGGGCACAAATCCTCACTTTGATAAACTAGGCAGTAATTCCTAGTTCTCTTCAAACACTTGAGGATGTGCTTTACCGCAGTCCAATGCGCCTGTCCAGGGTTAGACTGATATCTTGATACCATGCCAATGACATAACAGATATCTGGCCTTGTACACAACATCACATACATGAGGCTACCCACCGCTGAAGCGTATGGTACAAGACTCATCTCATCTTTCTCTCGCTGTGTCTCGGGACACTGCCCACTAGAAAGATGAACGCCATGTCTGAAAGGTAGCAATCCTTTCTTGGTGAGTTGCATGCTGAACCGCGCTATCACAGTATCCACATAGGATGTCTGGGATAAGCTCAACATGCTTCTCTTACGATCTTGTAAGACCTTAATCCCAAGGATGTAGCTAGCTTCTCCCAAATCCTTCATTTCGAACTGTTCGGATAACCAACACTTGATTTCTGACATCACTCCCTCGTAGTTTCCAAATAGGAGTATGTCATCAACGTATAGTGCAAGAAAAACCACGCTCCCACTGACATAAAGTCGGTAAACACAACTTTCGTTTCCAACTGTGAAAATCCATAGGATTTAATCACATTGTTGAAACGTAAGTTCCACGACCTTGAAGCTTGCTTAAGTCTGTACAAGGACTTCTTAAGCTTCCAGACAAGATGTTCTTCGCCTTTGTGCACGTAGCCCTCAGGTTGCCGCATATAGATGTCCCTACCTTCTTCAAGGTAATCGTTTAGGAAAGCAGTTTTGACATCCATCTGCCAAATCTCGAGGTTCATATGCGCAGCTATGGCAAGGAGTATCCGGATGGATTTGATCATGGCTACGGGTGAAAAGATTTTGTCATAGTCAATGCCCTCTTTCTGACTATAACCCTTTGCCACCAGCCTGGCTTTAAAAGCCGTAATTTCTCCATCCGCCCCTTTATTTCTCTTGTATACCCATTTGCACCCTATGGCCCTAAAGTCATCCAGAAATTTAGTTTTCGGGTACACATCCATAGCAGTTATGGATTCAATTTCGGAATCCATAGCGACACGCCATTTATCAACATCCTTGTCTTGCACTGCCTCTTCGTAAGTTAGTGGGTCAGAGTCCTCATGTCTGTCTTCCGGGCTCAAGTCCGAAGACTCACCCACGAACATGCACCTTTCCGACTGGAAAATAACTCTCCCACTACGACGAGGCATCGGTGCCGCATCAACAGTAGGTGCAGTAACTTGTGGTTCTGCACCTTGCACTGAAGAACGTGTCTGTGGTGCTGAACCTCTCATTGGTGCACCCACGTTTGCACGTTCCCCTTCCCTTGGAATTGCATTCTCGTTTTCAATTTCTTGAAGAACGATATCACTCCTTGACCTGTGGTTCCTTACATACTCATCCTCCAAGGATCTAGCGTTGGTGCTGACAACGACTCTCTGACTCTCAGGACAGTAAAAGTAACCACCTTTCGTTTGCCTAGGATACCCTATAAACAACATTACCTTTGACCTGTTTTCTAACTTATCAGGTTCCCTCGACAGTACGTGTGCCGGACAACCCCATACTCTAAACTTGCACAAACTCGGTTTGCGACCAAGGAAAAGCTCAGAAGGCATCTTAGGAACCGATTTAGAAGGCACCACATTTAACACGTAAGCGGTTGTTTCCAATGCGTAGCCCAAAAACAAAATTGGTAAGTTTGCATAACTCATCATTGATCTTACCATCTCTAGAAGAGTCCTATTCCTTCTTTCAGCTACACCGTTTTGCTGAGGAGTACCCGGTGCAGTCCACTGGGATATAATCCCGTTGTCTGACAAATACTGCAGGAACTCGTTACCGAGGTATTCACCATTGCGGTAAGATCGAAGCGACTTGATAGTTTTCCTGACCTTCTTTTCTACCTTAGCCTTGAACTCTTTGAATTTCTAAAAGCACTCAGACTTGTAGCGAAGCTGGTAAACATATCCGTACCTTGAGTAATCGTCAATGAAAGTGACGAAGTACTCGTACCCTCCACGAGCTTGTGTAGACATGGGTCCACATAAGTCAGAATGGATCAATTCCAACACTTCCACTGCTCGAGACTGACTAGCCTTAAAAGATCTAGTTGACATCTTGCCCTCGATGCAGGATTCGCAGACTTGATAAGGTACAGCCCGGAATAAGTCCAATGTACCATCATCTACAAGTCGTTGAATCCGCTTCAAGCTGATGTGACCGAGTCTCAAGTGCCAGAGATATGCAAGATCCTCATCAGAAGAAGTATGTTTTCTCTTTCTAGGATTATCAATTTCGGATGAGTTACATGCAATATAAAAGGACATATCTGATAAAGCAGTTAAAGAGAATAAATCAACATCCCAAAATGGACAACATCATTATTACCAATGATAGAAATCATAAATAACAAAATATCCATTGCGAAGTTGGAAAAACATTTGTCCTGCCGAAAACACGGCCCACAAAAGAAATTCTCAAAATGTACTTAATCTATCAAAACATAAAGAAAAGAAAACTCCATGAAGCTCTGTCATAAAACGTGGCCTTCATCCAGCTTGGTATCTTCTTGCAATTATTCACCAGCCTTGTCGGCACGATCCCCTGCAAAGTACAACAACATGATCAACAAGTCAGGGCTTACAGCTCTAGGGAGAGCAACAACAAACTCTAATCATGTTTACAGTCATACATGCAAATGGCATACCTTGTCTAGCTTTGTTGGCCTGACAATGTTTCCTCCAATGTCCTTTCTTACCACACTTAAAGCACCTGTCCCTATCAGTCGCCACTTTAGGCTTCTTCACAGCCCCACCATCCTTCACAGGTGCCTTCACAGCCTTCTTCTTAAAACCTCTTTTCCGCTTCATACCTTTCGGTACAGCAGAAAGATTACCAGAAGTGGCTAAGGCAACCTTCTGAGGGTTCATCACTGATTCCGCTGCCATCAAGTCATTAAGCAACTCGTTAAGAGTATACTCATTCTTGTTCATGACAACATTCAGCCTAAAACTCTCAAAGGACTTGGGTAGAGAGTTCAGTATGATATCAACCTTAGCCTCAACGTCGATACCTCCACCTGCACCGTTAGCTCATCCATGAGGTGAGTCATGGAAACTACGTGCTCTCTCACTGAGCTGCCATCAGTCATTTTTCTACTCACGATATCTCTCATGATATTGAATCTGACAGCTCTATCAGTTTCTCCATAGGTCGCCGTCAAACTGGCCATAATGTCATAGGCGTCCCTATGGTGCTGATGTTGCTGCTGTAAGACTTTTGACATAGTGGTCATCATGTACCACTTGACTACAGTGTTCGATTTCTCCCACTTGTTATAATAGTCTACTTCCTCTTGAGAGGACTCAGCAGTGACACTATGGGACGAAGTACTTGCAGAACGAACATATGTTCTTTTGCTACCAGGATGTATACAAGATTGCGCTTCCATTCCAGGAAGTTTGGACCAATTAAAGAATTTTGTGCGATAATATTGATGATATTAGACATAGACATATCTGAAACAATAAAGAATCTTAAATAAGAACAAACATGCAGAACTTCGAAAACAAATGGACTGAAAACCTGTTCATAAATCAAATACACATGTTTTCCACTAATTGCCCAAGAGTTCCCACCACAAGCTACACTCGTAGACGTTTACGATTTCACCCTCGACCAGAACTGCGGGTTTTAAGCCCCAATTCTTTAATTTCACTACCATGTCAGGAACCTTTCGACACTAGAAATTAGTAATTAGTGAAAACTTTAGACCAAGCCATCTCTCAAGGACAGGGAAGCAGCAACTGCATTATATCATAAGATGCTTCTAAGCGATTAACCACAAATTTAACTCTGGCCAAAAGAGACGGTTTAGCATGGCACGCAACCATACTGCACATCCTTTAAAGCTTTTGTTATCTATAATTTAAACCAATCCTAGAATACTTATGAAAGAGATCTACGCAAGCTACATTCGTAGACGTATACGCAAAACCCTCCCACTATTCACATGATTTAAATTGTTTGTCTAGAAATCCCAACAACTATACCCATGCACCTCCAAGAACTAGCAAGCTACACTCGTAGATGTTTACTAGAGCGAGAGATACACTTACAGCCTAGGACCACTTTGTGGAGGTCTGTTGATTTTAATTAAAAAATCCGCTTAGTATTTTTCTTTCAAAAAGGTTTCTTATATGCGCACAGATAATTTCTTTGTTATTATATTTTCCAAATTTTTGCACATAATTAAACAAGCCCAAAAATTCCCAAAATATAATACAACAAGAAATTAATCACATAAGCATGCTTGTAAAGCTGTAAATAATAAATGCAGTAAATCATGCTTTTCCTATTATCTACACATGCTTAATTGCGCACATAATAAATCACATATCATATGAGGACAATTAAGGCAAATAAATATTCCTCGTGGCCCCACAAAACAGGAAATAAAATCCTATCTATTACAATTTGAAATTTGAATTTATTTGGATAAATCCAAATCTTCTTCAAATCTTCATCAAATCTTCCAGGGCCTCCAAATCTTCAACCACCAAATCTTTTGGGATTTAGGGTTTTGTAATTTGATGATTGGCCCCAAACCCTAATGCAAACCCTAGGGATTTACATCGAATTGGGCCAACCGCCAAAACACGAAGCACCGCCGATAGGACTAGCCCACGCCGATGACGGACACGCCGCCGCCCCCTGCCGCTGTCGTGCGCCTGCGCATGCGTGCACGCCCTGCGCCGCAGGCCTCCACTGCCCACCGCCGTGCGCCCGCGAACCCGCGAACGCTGCCCGCTGCTGCCATCGCCGCTGCTGCCGCACACGCGCGCGGCCTCCTGCTGCCGCCCTCGTCCGTCGGCTCCATCTTTGTTCTTCGTCCCGACCCGTCCAATTACAGATTTGAAAAAAAAATACAGAATCTATTCTATTACAATTTTCTATCAAATCGAATATAATCACGGATTTTCTCGTGATTTTACAAAACAAATTCAACCCTACACGGATAAACCACCGCGGGCTGAATCAAACGGGTTGCCACGAGGAACAAAAACCATCCATGACAAAATAAAAATTCATACATGCATCAATGAATTTATTATGAACAACAGAGCCATAAATCAGAAACCTGGTTCTGATACCAATTGTAGGGATTTATCCGTGAACCGAATCACAAAATCCAAATAAGTCGGATCGATATATGGTTTATTGTTCACAATACCAATTTACAAAACCCCAACATGCTCCTATGAATTTAATGCGTGGATAATAGAGATTACCTAATTCTGTAGTCTCTGTACCGATCTTTTGCGTTTGAATTTAAATCTTGAATCAACAACGCGATATTAATTAAATATGCGGAAACAGAAATTAGACAGATTCTAATTTCAAGATTTAATTAAAAAAAGGGAAGAAGAGGAATCTGTTCTCCAGATTAGATCTTCAAGGCTGTATCCAAACGCTGTTCAGATCTGCTACCGGTGAGGATTCCACAGATCTGTAGTTGTGCAAGGCCAGAATCGAAATTCTCCTCCCTCTACACTTGAGAACCTCCGCCCCTCTCTCTCTCTCTTAGGGTTTCACTGATTTGAATTGTGTTACAACTTGTGAGAGAGAGTTGTCTTGTTATAGACCTAAGGTTTTAACCCTAATGGGCTGCTGGGCTCAATTCAGCATATTTACTTTGGGCCAGACCTGAGACCTAATGCAAATAATAAAGTGTGCCTATAAATTAATTAATTCTCATGTCCACAACCCAGCACACAATTAATTAATTAATATTAATTCTTTTTCACCACAGAATTAATACTGACATACCCCATTATTACCACGTTATGAGAACGGGCTACTTTTAATGAGAATCCCCATATTTAAGGTTATCGGACATTCATTAATTAATTGGAGCTTCTGACAAGCTCTATCTACAATTAATTAATATCTTATTATTCCTGAGTAGTACCACTCAATCCTTATCACTCATGCCTGAACTTAATCAGCCTACAGGACTTTGGCACGATGAATGTCATTGAGCTCCTCAGGGAATGTCCCATCCTATTACTCGGATATAGTTACCTAAACCCAGTCTCAGACAGTACTACACGAACTGTTGTTACCCAAGATGCGGATTCACGAGCACGTTACTTAGGCTCTCCACCATGGCAAGTCAAAGCAACAATCAATCCGTGCAAACCCCTGAACCTTCGTTAGGGTTTGGACTCAATCAAGAACGAGATCTTGTATTCGCTGATGTGAGACAGTCGAATACATCTCATTGCGGTCCATCAATATGCCACCCTTGCGTACCAGCATGTCAAGTAACCAAGACAGATTACTTATTCCGACGATGCCACAGCCATCCGGACAGACATATCCTCATACGCTGTCTCGGCCGTGATCAGGTTTATGTCTCACTAGGTCAAGTGATCATACTGTTTCTACGATCTACTATACGCCGTATGATCGTCCGTATCGGTGAGACAAGAGGATACCATTGTTACATACATGTAAGTTGTTTGACAGATATGAAAAATAAACCGTTGTATACTCATTGTAATAAATGCTTTCTGTATACAAAACCCATCACTGGACGGTTATGATTAAATATTAGATCAAAATTAAAAAGTTGCATTATCTATCTATAAAATGCTACTTTTCTATAAAATGCTACGTTGGCGGGGTAAATTTGTTATTTTTCATACTCATTAAATCTTGAAAATAGGAAATTCCCTAATTTTATGCTCCATTATCCCTACTTTTTAGGGATTTCGAATTTTAATTAATATTTTCATAAATTAGTTATTTTTATCGTTTTTCACACATTAAATCTAGAATAATCCCTAATTTTTTTCTGCATTATCGTTACTTTTTATTAATTTTGAATTTTTATGAATATTTTCTTAAATTAATTATTTTTATCCTTTTTAACATTTTTGGATTTCGAATTTTAAAGAAATCAATTTAACAAGGGACAATTGCATTATCCATAATTTTAAATGTAATTGTGTTATAAAATCTTCAAACATACCATCAAACATACTACAACCGTAAAAAAAAAAAACCAATTTAGCAATTTGCAATTGCATTATCTTTTCCATCGGATTGTTGTATATAGAATATAAAATATTGCATTATTCATAATATTAAAAGTAATTATATTCTAAAAATCTCAAACACTTCAAGAAACATATGTAATGCAACTTTGCAGGCTTATCTAAAACATATTTACATGCTAATATGATACAACTTACTTCAGAAAAATAAAAGATTTCTAAAAATCTCAATTATTCCTCGAAGGATAATGCAACTATAAATGCGTATATAATGCATATTTACATGCTTATATAATGCAACTTACATCTGAAAAAGAAACAACTTAATTTGGTTTAAGAATGTCAATCAATCCATGAAATACTGCAACTATACAGACATATGTAATGCCTATTTACATGCTTAAATAATGTAACTTACATCTGAAAAATATACAACTATATTCTAAAACCTAAATCAATATATGAAATATTGCAACTTTACAAGCGTCTTTGATGCAAATTTACAAGCGCATTTGATGCAAATTTACAGGCTTAAATAATGCAACTTACATAAGAAAAATAAATAACAATATTCTACAAATATACATTATTTATGAAAATTCTTTCAACCCAACCAATCAAACTTCAATTTTCTAAATTGTGACTGTGAGACACAAGGAAACAACCAAGACAGAAACATGGATAAAAAAGACGATGATGAAAGGAAGTCCGAGTACTTTGCGGATAAAAGGTGCAACGATTCTCCGTTGAACGCATCGGCGTAAACCACAATGTCGTCCAACACATTCATGAGAAATCAACCGACGTGATTCGTAGTGCAGGTGAAATCAACACATTCATGAGAAATCAACCCTAGCCCGCATCTCCATCTTCTCCAGCCTACAAACCCTAGCCGCCTTTCTCCCCCGACCAAATGCCGCCACCATCGAACACCCCAAGGATCCGCGATCAAATGTCGTGCACCAACCGCGGCGGTCTTGACGCCGCTATGCTACGACGATGATAAGTGAAATAAAATCAGAAAGCAAACAACGACAAAAGTTAGTAGTTAAGGTAAAAATAAAAACACAAACAACAACAAACCTTTGACTTTGGCAGAATTAACTTGGGAAACATTGTTAAGAATAAAGCAACACATTATCGCAGCAAAATAACCGATCCATTCCCCCGCCCATGCTCAGACTATCACTACATTCATTTTGATATGAATGAATAGGCATCTCACAAAATTTAAAAATACTTAGTCAATGAATTTGATTATCAATCGTATCAGAGATTTTAGGAGATTGTTATGAAAACAGTTTAATTGGAATATATTAATTACTATTAAATCCTTGATATAATTAAAAAATAATTAAATTAAGTAATAAAATAAAATAAATCATTAAATTTGGACCATTCAAAATCCAAAATTAAAGGACTAGATTCATTCTCATCTCCGATCTAAATGAGACTTGTGATATGATTACACCTCTATATATATATATATATAGAGAGAGAGAGATCCACTCAAGTGCTAAAATTAAAATTTGTGCTAAATAGGAATGAATCTCAGTCATTGGATTCATAGCATCAATGGTTGAGATTAAAGCATAAAGAATAAAAAATTAAGCATAATTTCTGTTCTTGCTTAATTGCTTTATAAATCGTGCTTAATTCGATTAAGCTTGATTTATAAAGCAAAAAAGCATAAAATCTGGGGAAATGTTTTAATCTCAACTATTTATTTTTTAGATGAATGATGTAGATTCATTCCTATTTAGCACAAACTAATTTTTAATATGTGATCAACTATATATATATATATATATATATATACACGATGGCACATAATCTAATCCATGTCACCATCAGAGTAAGTCGACTTTAAAAGTTCTACGAATTCTCAATCTCAAATTCAATTGATCTAGGAATTAATGCACTTTCTCCCTATTTTTAGATAAAAAGTGAAGTCACATCCCCAAATTTTATATTTGGGGAATTGATAAATTCACATAGAATAATTCATCGAAACATACACACAACATTCACATACTACACAATTAGTGAAATTAAATAAAATTTGTGACGAGCCAAATTATATTATCTACTATTATTATGTCATGATTAAACCCCACCCCTAACACCGCAATTAATGGTAAAAAAATAAAAAATTAAGCAGAAATATACAAGACCCACAGCTATAAAAGGAAACCATTGCTACATTCTTTTTTAAGCTATGTAAACAATTCCAATAAATATTTCTACCACTTTCAAAAAACTCAATTTCTACCTTACAACATTAAAAATGGCGACGTCGGTGCTCCCTCAAACCAATCTCGATGTTGAGACCCTCCCTCACGCTTGGGACTACAAGGGCCGCCCCTCTCTCCGCTCCTCCTCCGGCGGCTGGGCTGGCGCCTCCATGATCCTCGGTATGTATATATTTTTATATATACACATATATGCATTGTTGTGGTAATTAATTATGATTTAAGATAGGAGTTGAGGCCTCCGAGAGAATGACGACTCAAGGCATAGCCGTGAACCTGGTCACGTACTTGACCGGAACCATGCATTTGGGCGGCGCCTCCTCCGCCAATATCGTCACCAACTTTGTTGGTACTTCCTTCATGCTTTGTCTGCTCGGTGGTTTCGTCGCCGACACTTTCCTCGGAAGGTAGCATAAGGTTCTGTCTTAACCAGATTTTTTATCGATATATCTAACCCATTCCTTTCTTTTTTGTGTTTGGATTTTAGATACTTGACCATTGCTATCTTCACCACCATTCAAGCTACGGTGAGCGGTCTCTTTCTCTCTATTGCAAATTTTATCATTTTTTTGGTAGTTGGAAAATCATATTTCTGCGAAGAGGAAAATCATATTTATCAATCAAATTTGATTGATAATTAGGGAGTCACCATATTGACGATATCAACGGCCATCCCAAGCCTGCGGCCGCCGAAATGCGAGCCCGACAGCGGCCCGTGCACTCCGGCGAGCGGCAAGCAGATGGCGATTCTCTACATTGCCCTCTACCTAACCGCGCTTGGCACCGGAGGCCTGAAGTCGAGCGTCTCCGGCTTCGGCTCCGATCAATTCGACGAAACCTATAACAACGAGAGGAAACAAATGATCAAATTCTTCAGCTGGTTTTTCTTTTTCATCAATACGGGATCGTTGGCAGCGGTGACGATTATTGTTTATATTCAAGATAATGTCGGGAGGAAATGGGGGTATGGGATCTGCGCCGCCGTCATTGTAGTCAGCCTTGTCGTGTTCCTGGCGGGGACGAGACGATACCGCTTCAAGAAGCTCGTGGGGAGCCCGCTGACGCAGATCGCCACCGTCTTCGTGGCGGCGTGGAGAAAGAGGCACAGCGAGCTGCCGTCAGACCCGTCGCTTCTGTACAATATCGACGACATTTCCGCCGCCGGCGAAGCTCAGGGCAAGAAGAACAAACAGAAGTTGCCGCACAGCAAACAGTTCCGGTGAGTTTTTTTATTTAATTAGTATTATTTTTTTTTTTGGAGTTCCTTTTTTGTCTGAATAAACTTGCTAACTGTAATAACTGTCTTCCTTTTTTTGTTTTAATTTTTTTTTTTTTTTTGATAAAAATGCATATATCTATCCACAAATTCAGATATTCCTTAGAACTACTTAATCATATATAAGTCCTTTTTATTAGGGCATTAAAATAAGGAACAATCCTTTTTTGTTCAGTTATTTACTGTGCACGTAATCTTCCATTTTCACTCATCTTAAGAAATTTATTTAATTTACATTAATATATTATTTTTCTAATAATTCATTTTTTATCTTAACCATTGATATGATAACTCTATATTTAAAATTAATTTAAATCTAATATAAAATTATATTAAATCTAATCTTTTACTACATATAATCATTTCCATTTATATATAGACAAAAAAATATCTCTAAACTAATAATCAATTGCAATAACTTTCGAATTTTTATTTAGTTAATGTAAAGATAATGTAGAGACTTATTGCATGTGTTTTGGAGGGGGTCTTACATTATTAGTCACCAGCAATAAGACAAAACTCATTGTATGACAAACAATTTTCAGGCTCATCAAATAGTGTCTTTCAACTTACATAACTTTTTCTTTTTTATGCTCCACCAACAAATTTTGATTATGTACAGATTATATGATCCATTTGATTTTGTACACATATAAAATATTATTTAAAATAATAATATATTAAACAAACTTCAAACATTATTGACCTTACTTAACAAAAAAAAAATATGAAAAACAATTGATCTCTATTTGTTAAAATAGTTTGCTTTCCTATAATTTCAAAGCATTAATTGATCTATTTATCTAATAATATTGCTTTTAGTATTTTTAACTTTTATAACTTAAACTATTTAGTTACTTTTTATATTAAAAATCATTCAAAGGTGCATTTGTAAAAGTCACCCTAAAAAACAATATTATAATAATATGACGAACATGATTAATTTAAATGTCTCTGTAATCCAAAATAATTTCTAACTTAATTATTGAATCTTGGTTTAGATTCTTGGACAAGGCAGCAATCAACGACCCTCAAAACCCTGCGAGAAACAAATGGAATCTCTCGACACTTACCGATGTCGAAGAAGTTAAAATGCTATTAAGAATGCTTCCGGCATGGGCCACCACAATCATGTTCTGGACTGTCTACGCCCAATTGACCACATTCTCCGTCTCTCAGGCCACCACCCTGAACCGCCACATCGGAAAATCTTTCGAGATCCCCGCTGGCTGCCTTGCTGTCTTCTTCGTAGCTAGCCTCCTCATCACGGTCGCCATCTACGACCGCATAATCAGCCCCATCTGCAGTAAGCTCTTGAACAACCCGTATGGCCTCATGCCCCTCCAGCGCATCGCCGTCGGCCTAGTCCTGTCCACCATCGCCATGGCTGCAGCCGCATTGACCGAGATACACAGACTCCGGGTAGCCAAGTCGCACGGTCTCACACACGGCAGCAAAGCCACTCTGCCACTGACTGTGTTCATACTGGTCCCGCAGTACATCCTTGTCGGGGCCGCCGAAGCCTTCGCGTACATCGGGAAACTGGATTTCTTCCTGAGGGAGTGCCCCAAAGGGATGAAGACCATGAGCACAGGGCTATTTTTATGCACGTTGTCGTTAGGATTTTTCGTAAGCTCAGCTCTAGTCACCATCGTCCACAAGGTAACCCGAAAGAAGCCATGGCTGGCCGATAATCTTAACCAAGGGAGGTTGTATAACTTCTACTGGTTGCTAATGATTCTCAGCATCTTTAACGTGTCAATATTTTTTTTCTTCTCGAATAAGTACGTGTACAAGGAGAAGAGGTTGGCTGAAGCGGGCTTTGAGATGAAAGAATGTGATGACCTAGTTTGCCATTGAACAAATAAAGGTTTTCACAGACTGCATTTGTATTGAAAATAATATGAGAATGGAGTGACTCACTGGTCGTTTTTAACATATAATTAGGAAGTTGAAATATTGTTGGGATCTAACATGTCGAACTGCAACGGCTCGAATATTGGCTTAGCAATCACGCAACATGCTTTGATATCTCACTTATACTTTTGGCTTTTATTTGAGCGTCTTATAGTTTGGAGTTGAATTGAGGGACTAAATGCCAAACAAACTCTATATAGCATTTTATATATGCATATACAGATGAGATCAGACGATGAAATAAATCTACGCTACATAGGAATAGAGATGCTTCCGTACTATATTTTTTTACCATACCTTATAGCAACTTATGCTATACACCGTTTATCTTTTCATTCTTTTGGTACACTGTTAACATATTAAATTTTTTTGATATACTTTGATTTTACAATTTTTTCAGCAAATATTTATTTAAGAAATATGTTTATCTCCATAATATTGTTTGGTGAAGAGAGAAGATACACTTTTATTTTTAATTTATTGTTTTAAATTTTAAAAAAAATATTATTATAATTTCGATATGGTTTGTGATGGTATATGGTAAATATTAGGTTGGTCATACCGTTATCATACCAAAAAATGATGGTAAGGTACGAGACCTTTTAATAAAATTATAGTATACCAAAAATTCGATAATTCTGATATTTTTTTTATGTGTTTGGTAATTTGTTTTTTCGGTATTTTTCTCATCTCTACATAGGAACACATCTTTGCATATCAACACTCAAGATTTAAAAATTTCCGTGTTCATTTTTTGTAAGGATAATTTTATAAAAATGTAATATTTTTTCTTTCTCCTCAAATTAAAATTCTAAAAATGTTAAATGATTATAACTCACTCAATTTAAATTCATTTTTCATGTATTATATATCAAATTAAAGGTAATTTAATTATATTTGAAACAAAATCCGTATTGCATAACTTTAGAGGACGAAAACCTTAATGAAAATAAAAAATTGTAATTCTATACATAAATTTCGTAACAACACATTGATTGTCGTAAAATACATGAAAATATACCTAAAAATGCATGAAATCTTACTGAAAATGCACTATATGATGTCTAAAATGAATTATATTCCTTCAAAAAGTGCATATTTTATAGAGATATAATTAATACATTTAAAGATAAAATGAACCAAATTTAAGAAAAAATAAACCAATTTTAAGATAAGATGAGGTGCGAACATAATATTATATTTTATGCAATACAATAATATTAGAATGCATATTTGATAAAAATATATATATAATCAACATAGATTGTTATGCACTTGTCTCTGAAAATGACTAAGACTTAGTTTCAGGTTATCAGAAGGTCAGTTTTAAGCTCAGAAAGTTATTGAGTAAGTTTCAAGAATATATACTTCAATACTTAGAAAATTGTTGAAGGTTTTAAAGTAAGCTTGGAAAAGAATGCAGAAACTTAAATAAAACAAGTAAAGAACATAGGATATTTATAGTGGTTCGGAAAAAAAGCCCTACGTCCACTCTTTCAAACTTAATCGGGAATCCACAAAGTTTTAGTGTACAAGCCCTCTTACGATCTATGGACAAGCCCTCTTAGCTTTTCACACAAATTTCGATGATAATTTTGCTGGGTTGTCGACCTATTTATAGTCTACAGGTGCAAATTGGTTGATGATTTGAATTCTTCCCGTTAGATACATAAATTCAGTCGTTAGAGATAATGAGAATGTCGTCCAATCATCGCCCATAATTTTGGTCGGCTCTGCTCTGCCGCCTGCTTTCTGCTTTTGCAGTGTACTTTCTACCTGCTCTTATCAGACTAAGTTTCAGTCCGAGGAATCCTAGTTTGAGACTTCCCCGTACTGACTTTTTGACTTAGCATTGAAATGCCTTTAAGTCTGACTTCAACAATTGTGTTCCACGTGCTTTTGAAATATTGAACATCTAAGCTGATATTCCAAAGTCAGTATAGGCTGTTGTCATACTTAGTGAAACTTAGTTTCCAGAAACTAAGTTTCCGGCCTTACTAAATTTTAAGCACAAATACTTGTCTTCAGGACTTCAGGTTTCTTTTGATCTTATCTTTAAGCATGAAAACTTGGTTCTGGATAACTCGAGCTCTATCTTCTTGAATGTCTTCATCAGAAACCTAGTTTATGATTCCTCCGTTTGATCTTCAGCATCTAAGTTTCTAGTCTATTACAACACGATGAATCCTATACATGAATTACATTTAATGACTCTAGAAAGTTAGTACTAAAGTAAGTTTTGACATATCAAAATATCAAAATAAGAGGTGAACTGAGACTCAGTTCCTAACATTTATGTAACATAGCGAAATTGAATTATTTCGTTGTTTATTTCGATGTATGAATGATCGACACGACTCATAACAAAATTTAAAATTTACACATTAACTTGGATTATTTTGATGCACAAATAAGATGATGTTTTGTTGAAGTAGAAACTGTAAGAATATTCAAATATATTAAGGATTGATATATTTGAATTTTGAAAATCAAATTATCTTATTTATAACAATATTTTCAATATCAGATTAGATATGGATATCATATTTTCATACATGCAATATTTCCTTATTAGAGAGATTAATTCTTTTTTCGTAATGAGATAGAATGCATTTTTGCTTAGATAAAATGCATGTTTCCTAAAATAATATGCACAACATTGAAGATAAAATGTTCTAAGTAGAGAGAGTAAGCATTTCTATTTTGCAATATAATGTTAATGCATGATACTGCTCTTAAAATAAACAAAATCGTAGTTAAAATGCAGTTTTTAAAATTATCATTCATTGTTTATAATTACTATATTGTCCTTTATTGCAGGATATTGACCATAAAATTCTATTTTTTTAGTGGCGTGTGATTTAATCTGAAGATATGAATAGCCGAAATTTATTATCATTTCTCATACTAAGGTGCATTCTCACTGGTATACTACTCTCTCTCTCTCTCTCTCTCTCTCCATATATATATATATATATATATATATAGGGAGAGAGAGAGAGAGGTAGAGAGAGTACTGATCAGGTGATAATGAATCTTGGTGTGAGAAATGAGAATAAACTTTGGTCGTTCATATCTTCAGATTAACCTAAAAACGTAGCATTTTATCTGAAATATCCTGCATTAAAGGATAATATAGTAATTATATACACTGAATGATGATTTTAAAGCCAACATTTTTACTACAATTTTGTTCATTTTAAGGGCAATATCCTGCATTAACATTACATTGCGAAATAAAATTCTGAATCCCTTTACTTACGATATTTTATCTTCAATATTGTGCATTTTATCTTAGCAAACATGCATTTTTATCTAAGCAAAAATGCATTATATCTCTTACGAAAAAAATCAATCTCTCTAATAAGGAAAGATTGCTTGTAAATAAATATGGATATCCATATCTAATCAGATATGGAAAATATTGTTATAAATAAGAAAGATTGTCTGATTTTTAAAATTCAAATATATCTACCTTAATTTATTTGAATATTCTTATCATGTCTACTCAAATGAATCATCATCTTATTTATGCATCAATATAATCCAAGTTCATATTAAAAATTAACGTGTAAATTTTGAATTTTTTCTGAGTCGTGTCAATCATTCATACATTGAAATAAATAACAAAATATTTCAATCTCACTATGTTACATAAATAAAATTTAAAGTTGATGTTACTTATTCTAAAAATAAGTTTATTATATTTATTAAATATGCATTTTAATGTTATTGTATTGCATAAAATAAAATATTATATTCTCACCTCATTTAATCTTAAGATTTGTTCATTTTATCTTAAAATTGTTCATTATATCTCTATAGAATATGCATTTTCTGAATGTATATAATGCATTTTATACATCATATTGTGCATTTTAAGTAAGTTTTCATGCATTTTATGTATATTTTCATGCATTTTACGAAAATCAATGTGTTGTTATGAGATTTATGTATAGAATTACTAATTTTATCTCGTTAAGATTTTCGTCCTCTAAATTTATGCAATAAGGATTTCATTTGAAAGATAATTAAATTATCTTTAATTTGATATATAATAATGAAAAACGAATTTAAATTGAGTGAGTTATGATCATTTACAGTTTTTAGAATTTTAATTAGAGGATTTTGAAAAAGAAATTACATTTTACAAAATTATCCTTAAAATCGAATAATGCACAATATACTACAAAAAATGAACACGAAAATTTTTAAATCTTGAGCGTTGATATGCAAAGATAGAGGGCTAGGATTTATTCTCATTTCTTATACTAAAAATATTTCTCATATAATCACCTCTCTCTCTCTCTCTCTCTCTCTCTCTCTATATCTATATATATATATATATATATATATATATATATATATATATATAGGGAGCGGATCCAGTGAGAAAACTCTTAACGTGAGAAAGTGAGAAAGATGCTTGATTGCATTCACGGCATTGCTTGATTGTATTCAGGTCGTTGCTTGATTGTGCTTTAGTTGTTGCTTATTTATTTTGTTGCTTGATTGCATTTTAGTTGTTGCTTGATTCAATATCAACCATTGATTTTTTTTAGATCTGATGGACATAATTCTTTCTTTTTTCTCACATGGGGAACTTTTTTTACATGATCCCTCCTCTCTCTCTCTCTCTCTATATATATATATATATATATAGGGAAGTGATCCAATGAGACTGTTTGTTACCTTGAGAAATAAGAATAAATCTCGGTCTTTGAAATCTGTGATCCAACGCTCAAGGCATTATATATGTCGTTTGCATTATAGCGTAGTAAAACATGTATTGAAAGGTAATTTTGTAATATTTCTTCTATCTCCTCCAACTTCATCTTAAATCTTAAAATGATCATAACTCATTCGATTTAAATTATTTTCTTATGTATAATATATCAAGTTAAATGTAATTTAATTATCTTTCAAACAAATCCATTTTGCATATATTTCAATTAAAAATTATATTAACAAAATTAGTGATTATTTGCATAATTCTCGTAACAGTTACGAACTATTATATAATAACTGAGATTGCACAATATAATGCATATAATTATACTATATAATGTTGAATATAATAGATAAAATGTAATATTTTTTTCCTGCGAGATCAACAAAAAAATTAAAATTTATTATCTTTGCATAATGTAGAAAATATTATAATTGTAATATAAGTTGATCCTAAATTACTAATTTTTAATTAAGTATTTTTTTGTTATTTTCTGTAAATGTATATTATTATATTATATAATGCATGTTTGTGAGGTATATAATGAATGTTTGCTAGGTATATAATGAATGTCGATATAACGCCCCCGACTCGCCTTCCCGAACCTTCAGGGAGCGTTACAGGTGGGTTGGATGTTTTAACAGCGAAAGACTTGTTTATCAATAAGATATAAGGTTCAAATGTACAAAGCACATCCAAAAGCCCAAATAATCATTCACCATTACGGTAGTTATCACGAGGGACTGACTTCCCGTGCAACACAAAATCAATTATAGAAATAGAATCTCAACAGATTACAAAATACAGGGAAGGAACGAATATCAGAGGTTCAAGCAGCGGAGATTTACGCAGCGGAGATATGCATATGAAGATGCATATCTCAGGATCAACTCTCATTCTAAAACTTCTTCGTCTTTACACCTCCGCATTCCCATCCTCGCAGCAAACCTGTGCATTTTAAAAATAATACCAGGGGCTGAGTACATATGTACCCTGTGGAGACAATGCCCAAAACCATACATTTATACATATGAAAGCTATGCCACACACAGATAAGCCACGGGATTTTAAGAAAATATTTGCCGTGTTTATCCAAAACATTTTCATCACATTGCCTGCAGGCAGATTCACTCAACATGCATCATATCTGTTTACCGTAGTGTGACTGGAAGCTGGCCCACTTCCAAGTCACGATGAACAGCTGGGAATGGGCGAACCACTCTACCCACTGTCATCAATTTGTGCACAGTATCTCAGAACACAACATTGTGACAACGATCATTTTTAAAGGCAACACAGGCCTCACCTTATTTCCCCAAAGGTATAAGCTCTCCTGCTGAGTGACCACAATATATATCATAATAGTTCGCAAACATGAGGGATCTTAATATCCCTAATGTTAATGAGACTTGGCTCAGGTATTTCATGTACTTGGTTCTGTTCTCATTAAACAAATCTCTCTGGTGACTGTAATCAACCAGAGGTACAAATATGATGACATAAAACATTTTGGCATAGACAATCAATTTCAAAACTAAACATTTTCATGCTTTTAGAAAATTGAGCTCACAGCTCGGAAGAATTTAATTTTTACAGAAAATAGTCCCCACCTTAAAATCTTACAGATGTTTAGCATGTAGATAGGTTTTCTCCTTTAATTTCTGAAGGCTCAATACTCGAAATTCTAATCTTCCATTAGGGTTTCAATCTCGACTAATCAATCGGACTGTCATATGCATTGGTGGTGTCTTCGCATATATCCTTCATTGTTGGATCAATTCACTTGTTGGGTCGTAGGAGATTCAATCTGGACTACGGTACTTGAAGGATTTGAATCCAAAGGTGTTGGATCTTCCCCTGTTATCAACCTTAGTTGCTTCCGTGTCGTGTCTGAGTCTATCTGTTCGAGATCCTGGGCTGTGATCTAAACCTTCTTGGCGAGGATCGTATCAAGCAGTCACATCTCTGAAAATAGATTGACTATCATGGGCTGTTGCCAAATCCAGAACAGTTCAGGAGAGAACTATAAAACCCCCATTGCAGTAAAGGCAAGTTTTACGAAGGTGCGCCCTTGACTTAGCCGTAGCTGCCGACCAAATAGATCGAAGTAACGGAGGATAGCTTTGTAGTGGCCGGCTCGAAAGGTCATCGCCTACTACAAGTGTTCGGCAATTCCTTGTATTTCAAATATCCTTTTAGTGAAATTCTCAGCGATACGGCTGAGGAGTGGACGTAGATCTTTAAGATCGAACCACTATAAATCTTGTGTGTTCATTACTGTTTTATTGCTTACTGTTTGACTGTTGTGATTTGAAACCTAGCATCGACAGTTGCTAGAGTATCTACCTCTGAAACAATCATAACTTCAACCTCGAGCTATGTATTTGGAAAAGATCTAAGTGCAAGATAATCATTAATCTTCTGCTGTATTCGTGTGTTAGTTATTTGTTATTCACCACAACGACTTTGATTTGGGACCAACAAGTGGTATCAGAACGGTAGGTCGTAAGACTTGCTACTTCTGAGTCGCTTCGACGAGATCTACATTTTCCTTGCACTTTTTGTTGTTGTTTAGCTCAGGTACTTCAATCTTGCCAAGATGAACCATACTCTTCCCAAGTACAACAAAGAGAAGTTCAACTCATGGCAAAAGATGGCCACCATCCAGCTCCAAAGCATACATCCGGAGATTGTGGACGTTCTCAACAAAGGACCCATCAAGATTATGAAGCCCAATATTTTTGTAGGTCAAGTTGCTGCGGGACAACCACCACCACCACAAATGGTCAAAAAGAAGTTCGACGAGTGGACAGTGTAAGATAAGAAAAGAGCTCAGCTAGAATATCTAACAAAGAAACTTATACTCGATATTTTGCCTCCGTTGATGGTAGACAAAGCTCTGGACTTTGATACAGCTAAGGAAATGTGGGAATATGTCTGTGAATCTTCCCAGGAGACAGACCAAATGAAACGCAACAAACTCCAGGTAGATGTCGATAAGTACGAATCTTTTTCTATGATTGCAAGAGAATCCATACAAGCAATGGAAGAAAGATTCAATTCAATCATTGGAGAGCTCTGGAACTTGGAAAAGACGTACGATAATGGAGAAATGAACTACAAGATCATTTCCAAACTATTTCCTAGAATTTATTGGTTTGTAAAGATGACGAGCTTGAGCGAAAAGGACCTCAGCAAGATGTCTACATCTGAAGTATTTTCTCAACTTAAAGCTCATGAATTTATTGTACAACAATCAAAGAAGAACGAAGCCGCTGCTGCACAAACTTTGTCATCAAATGTTGTGCCCCTGAAGGATCTAGCATTCTTTGTGAAGAGAGATGTTGGAAAGTGGAAGCCGAGGAAGCCTTTCCACAGTAAGAGATCTGCACCAGCTTCCCCAGCAAAGGAGGTTACTTCAACCTCAGGTTCACAAAATGTAGACTGATAAGCTCATTATTTTACTCGCTTATCTATATTATTTTCTATTATTTTATGTAGTTTTATTGAGTTTATATATATATTATGTGCATGAGTCTATATTAGGTGGTATTATGCGCGTTTTGGTGTTTTTGTAGGGTTTTAGGCCTAAATTCACAAGAATCCGTTCCGGAAGCAGTGACGTGTAAGAGTAGCCGTGACGATTTCGTCCACAAGAGGAATTGGAGCTATTGGCACATGGCAATGGATGATTCTTTGAGTTAGCTCTCCAACGCAACTGGAATCGGGTCAATCGGAGTTCGGGAGAGAAAGTTATGGCCAAAACCGTGAGACCGCGCAGGAGGGGCGAGAAGCTGCATCGACAGACGCCAAGTGGCATCGATCGACGGTGACCAAGAAGGCTCGTCGATCAACGAGGATTCCCCACGATCGACGCGAGATGTCTGCTGGAGCGGAAATTCGAGGAAATTCGGATTTATTCATATCTTTAGCCCTAGATTTGATAGGATACACATCCACCACTATAAATAGCCTACTAAACTCGATTTTTGAGCATTCCTTATCATATTTTCGCTTTACAATTTGGTTTTGAGAGTTTGGAGACTTGGGAAACACGAAACCCTTTATTTTTCTTGTAAGTTCTTTTATGTTTATGCAATTTAATATGTTCTTTTGGATTTCTATCTACGATGAGTGGCTAGAAACCCTAGCGGGTTCTAGGGTTTGAATAATATTATGGATGCATGTTAGGATTAATTAATTAGGTTCATGATTCCTGTGTTTATTCTATAATTCTAGATTAATTCAAGGACCAAGAGGTGACGATTAATATAGATTTCTAGCTATTGATAGAAGGACCGAGAGGTGAATATTAATAGTGGGAATAGGAATACATGATACGATCTACACTATCCAAACAGATGTACTAGATGTAGGAATTGAACTGATTTGCTTATCAGGTTGACTAATTTGGTGTACTTTGAGACCGAGCGGAGATAGTCACTAGTTAGTAATCTAGGTTATATTTGCCAAACAAGGAAATATAGCATTGTTGCAGTATTCCACCTATTAAATTAATTGATTCCTACATGTCATCCATAATAAGAGTTCTTCCCTAGAATCTGTGCTCCTTTAATTTGCTTTCAAAACTCCTTTAATTTTCAAGTATCGTTATCTTTATTTTCGAAGTTATAACCCTGATTTTGAATTCCTCAAACAATGAATCTTAGGATCATAGCTAGTATATAGGATAGTTTCCCCACACAATTCCCCTGGATCGATAACCTTAGGGTTTACAAATTTATTTGCCGCTGTTATTATAATTAATCTGTTAGAAATAGCAGAGATCAAATTGGCGCCGTTGCCGGGGAATTGTTAGATTTTATCTTGTTACTAGTTCGTTCTAGGATTTGCTGGATTGAGTTTTAATTTTCTGTACGTGTGCGTGTGTGAGTTTTCAAGTCTACATCTCGCGTCGATCGACGCCACCTAGCGTAGATCGATGTCGATCACTTTTGCTGCGTCAATCAACGAACACCTTTCATCGATCGATGCCAACCACTTTCTTGCATCGATCGACGTGACATCCACGTCGATCGACGCCGAACTGATTTTTCCTTTTTTCAGTGCAGGTGCATGAACACACGAGCCAAAGGAAAACACTCGAGGTTTTTGTCCCTGAAATTGAAGCAACCTGTAGGAAAATCAAGAAGAAAGGAAAAGACAAACAACGAGAGATGACTGAGAATCCTGAAGCACCTCTGCAAAATATGACTCCCGAGGGACAGAGGCAATTTGTGAATGAAGTACAGCAGCTGAGAGTACAACTTCAAGCAGCCCGGGCTGCTTAGGCGGAGCAAGCTGCAAGACTGGTAGAGTTGAACAATAGGCAGATTGTGGTTCCGCAAAGGTCCATCTTGGATCGATTTCTTCCACAACAAGCAGAGGCCAGATTCAGAGTTGGCATTGATGCCAACAACTTTGAGTTACGCACAAGCCTTATTCAGATGGTGCAGCAAAACCAGTTTGGGGGAAGAGCTGTAGAAGATCCTTACACCCACCTCAACCAATTCATTGAGGTGTGTAACACTGTGAAGCAGAACGGAGTAACCCAAGATGTGATCAGAATGAGACTGTTCTCGTTCTCACTCAGAGACGAGGCACGGTCTTGGTTTGCTGGACTGGATAAGAGCCAAATCGGGACATGGGAGGAGCTTCGAGCAGAGTTCCTTACCAACTACTTCCCACCGAGCCTGCTGCTGAAGAGGAAAGCTGCCATTACTACTTTCAAGCTGATGTATGATGAGTCACTCTACGAGGCCTGGAAAAGATACAAAGAGCTTCTACGACTCTGTCCTGGACATGGCATCGATCTGGAGATGCAAGTGTGTCATTTTTATGAGGGACTGAACCCTCACATGAAGGAGCTGGTTGATGCATATGCCGGAGGAATACTGATGAAGAAGAGCGGTGCAGAGAGTATGAGGTTGCTGGTTGATATGGCGCTGAATAGCCACCAATGGCCAACTGATAGGCAGCTACCAGTCAAAGCAGTCGAGACAAAGCCAGAATTTGACGTGGTCGCTGAGGTGAAAAAGCTCCGGGAGGAGATTGAAAAATTGGGCACATCACAAGTTGCAGCTGTTGCAGAGCCAAGCATGGCCATTGTACCCGTAGAGGCTGACTACATCAACAGGGGTGCAAGCAGTTCGTCTGGAACTGCCGGTACGGAGGTGAACTACGTTGGCGGTGGTTATCACAATAACTACCGAGGCAATCAAGGGTATCAGTACAACCATGGGCGATCTCACCCTGGTTTTTCCTATGCTAACCCTTCTGCTACAGAACACCCTCCGCCTGGTTTTGATGCAGGTACTGGATGAGAGATCGTGGAAAGGAAGAAATACGTGCTAGAGGAGACGCTCGAGAAATTCATCAAGAGCTCGGATAACCAGTTTGGGAAAGTAGAAACCGAGGTGAAGGGAATGTCCAACCACATGCAGCTGATGACGAAACATCTTCAGATGATGGACACACAATTGAGCCAGATTGCCACCACACTCGGCAATCAACACAAGCCTGGACAATTGCCAAGTATGATAGAGGTGAACCCCGCAAAGGAAAAGCCAGTCAAAGCCATTACTCTGAGGTCTGGGACGAGCTACAAGGGTCCCGAGATGGCTACGGACGATTTTGGAGGCGAAAAGGAGCAAAACTGTGCGGGAGATGAATCCACGTCGATCGACAGACCTGCCTCATCGATCGACGCAGAAGACAGAGGCCCATCGATCGACGCTAACCTACGTCGATCGACGTCAAAGTCTGCTCCAGGGACGAAGTTGAAGCAGTCTGAAGATCAGCTCCCTCATTTGCCTTTCCCACAGCAGTTTGCAAAGCAGAAAGAGGACGAGAAATTCTCCAGAATTGTGGAGAATCTAAAGAAGGTCAGCATCAACATTCCGCTGATTGAAGCACTGAAGGAAATCCCAGGGTACATGAAATACCTCCGGAAACTGATGAGTGGAAAGAAGCAGTTCGTGGAGAACGAGACGGTGAAGATCCACGAGCAGTGCAGCCTGCTACTTCAAAAGCAGGTGCCCATCAAGAGAAGCGATCCTGGATGCTTCTCTATTCCGGTTGAGATTGGGGGACACACGTTCGAGAGAGTACTTTGCGATACTGGGGCCAGTATCAACCTGATGCCGTACTCCATCTACAAACGTCTCAACATCGGAGAAATGAGGCCCACGACAATCACCCTGCAGATGGCGGACCGGTCTGTGTCCCGCCCGAAAGGTATACTAGAGGATGTGCTCATTCGTGTGGGCCATCTCATTTTTCCTGCAGATTTTGTGGTGCACGAGATGAAGGAGGACGAGAACATTCCCATGATCTTGGGGCGTGAGTTTCTCGACACTAGCGCTGCTCTCATTGACTGTCGAGGCGGCGAGATCACACTCCAAGCAAATGACGAGAGGATCACCTTTGTGATCGACAGTAACAAGAAGAAGGCGGAGTGCAATCGAATCTCCACTACTGAAGAAGAGGATGAGTCTGAAGAAGATGAAGCAGCTGCCATTGAGTGGGAGCGAGGAAACGAAAGGGTAGCAGTGTCAACTATGCCTCCTTTTTCTGAGCTCACCACCATTATCAAAGACCGGAAAGTCTACATGGTGGATGCCAAAGGTCGGCGAGTCTGGACCCGACCTCCTTGGCAGTGATTTGAGGTATCGTCAAGCTGCGACGTTAAACCAAGCACTTGTTGGGAGGTAACCCAACATTTTCCGTATTTTCTTTTCAATTTTCATTTTTATTATTATTTCGAATTTCTGCTTTTATTTCTTTGCTAACAGTTATTTTTTTCAGTAATTAAAAAAAAAAATTTATTAGGTGATCGGCTCGACGTCGATCGACGTAGCCTGGCGTCGATCGACGCCGAGCAGCCCAGCGTGATACTCTTTGATCCACAGCAAGGGTCGCAAGAAGGCTTCAAGTCGATCGACGAGAAGTGCCAGCTGGAACAATTCACGCCGTGCAATATCTGAAGACTCTGGGGATAAAAAGTGGATGTCTGAGATCCACTACCAGGTATCGTTCCCTCTTTTGTCTGATTTTCAAACTTATCCCACTTTTCGAGTTGGAAATAAGTTTGGGGGATGTGGACAAGAGATGGAACATTCTATCTTTTATTTATTCTGCTTTCGTATTTAAATTTTGCCTTAATTTTTTAAGTTTATTCTATTTTGTGGGAAAATTTTTGAGTTTTGAAATAACCCGAATGAGACTGTGAGAGTTGAATCGATTGAGGGTTGAGTTGAATTGATTGTGATTGTGGTTAGATGCCTATGAATGTAGAATACCGCATGATAGGATTGATTTGACACTTGTGCTTGCATGCTGATTGAGCTGATTTGAAATTGACTGCGGAAGAAAATTTTTGAACCCTTGTGTGAGAATTTTGAGCCTTTATTTCGTCTGATGTGAGATTTACATGTGTTTTTTTATTTCTCTAGAACTTGCCTATTTTCTGTGTTGAGACTGCATAGTGTGCACAAGTTTAGGAAATGATCTTAGGCCATCTTTGATAGCCCAATTCCCTAAACAATGTCCCTTCACATTGAATTTTCCATAGTTAGCCACTTTTGAGCCTATACAAAATTTTTCTTTCCTTGTCTATGAGATTAAGAAGAAGTATTGGTTTCGCTCATGTCTTGAGTTGTGGTATATGGGTGGAATGATTGTGATATGGAGATAAGAAAATATAAATTAGTGGTGAAAAGATGTGTGAAAAAGAAGCTCAAAGAAATAATTAGAATTCTCATAAGCTCTCTGAAAAGAAAAGAATACAAAATTATGTAAAGAGCATAAGAGATTCAAAATGAGCTAGAAAAAAAAAAAAAA
>JAPKLW010000068.1:0-12635 GCA_026898455.1 Plectranthus barbatus
ATGAAGAGTTCGGTACAAACCACGATATCTCCTCAACAAAATATGGAACTCTTTGAAAACTTGTACCGAATCGATCGTCTCGGCGAATTCTAAAAGTATGTGGCACACATTCGAGCATCGGAGTTGTGGATTGATCGATAATCAACTTTATAAGTGCTTCAATGAAGAGTTCGGTACAAACCACGATCACTCCTCAACAAAAGATGGAACTCTTTGAAAACTTGTACCGACTCGATCGTCTCAATGATTTCTACAAGTATGTTGCACACATTCAAGCATCGGAGTTGTGGATTGATCGGGAATCAACTATATAAGTGCTTCAATGAAGAGTTCGTTACAAACCACCATATCTCCTCAACAAAAGATGGAACTCTTAGAAAACTTGTACCGAATCGATCGTCTCGATGTGTTTTCTACAAGTATGTTGCACACTTTCAAGCATCAGAGTTTCGGATTGATCGAGAATCAACTTTATAAGTGCTTCAATGAAGAGTTCGGTACAAACCATGAAAACTCCTCAACAAAAGATGGAACTCTTTGTAAACTTGTACCGCATCGATCGTCTCGATGAATTCTACAAGTATGTTGCACACATTCAAGCATCGGAGTTGTGGATTGATCGGGAATCAACTATATAAGTGCTTCAATGAAGATTTCAGTACAAACCACGATATCTCCTCAACAAAAGATGGAACTCTTTGAAAACTTGTACCGAATCGATCGTCTCGATGAGTTTTCTACAAGTATATTGCACACATTCAAGCATCGAAGTTGTGGATTGATCGAGAAACAACTTTATAAGTGCTTCAATGAGGAGTTCGGTACAAAACACGATTTCTCCTCAACAAAAGATGAAACTCATTGAAAACTTGTACCGAATTGATCGTCTCGATGAGTTCTACAAGTATGTTGTACACATTCGAGCATCAGAGTTGTAGATTGATCGGGAATCAACTTTATAAGTGCTTCAACAAAGAGTTCGGTACAAACCACGATATCTCCTCAACAAAAGATGGAACTCTTTGAAAAATTGTACCGAATCATTCGTCTCGGTGAGTTCTACTAGTATGTTGCACACATTCAAGCATCGGAGTTGTGGATTGATTGGGAATCAAATTTATACGTGCTTCAATGAAGTGTACGGTACAAACCACGATATCTCCTCAACAAAAGATGGAACTATTTGAAAACTTGTACCAAATCGATCGTCTCGATGAGATCTACAAGTATGTTGCACACATTCCTGCATCGGAGTTGTGGATTGATCGGGAATCAACTTTATAAGTGCTTCAATGAAGAGTTCGATACAAACCACGAAATCTCCTCAACAAAATATGGAACCATTTTAAACTTGAACCGAATCGATCATCTCGATGAGTTCTACAAGTATGTTGAGCATCGGTGTTGTGGATTGATGCGAATCAACTTTATAAGTGCTTCAGTGAAGAGTTCGGTACAAACCATGATATCTCCTCAACAAAAGATGGAAATCTTTGAAAACTTGTACCAAATCGATCGTCTCGATGAGTTCTACAAGTATGTTGCACACATTCAAGCATCGAAGTTGTGGATTGATCGGGAATCTACATTATAAGTGCTTCAATGAAGAATTCGGTACAAACCACGATATTTCCTCAACAAAAGACGGAACTCTTTGAAAAGTTGAACCAAATCGATCGTCTCGATGAAATCTACAAGTATGTTGCATACATTCGAGCATCAGAGTTGTGGATTGATCGGGAATCCACTTTATAAGTGCTTCAATGAAGAGTTCGGTATAAACACCGATATCTCCTCAACAAAATATGGAACTCTTTGAAAACTTGTACCGAATCGATCGTCCCGATGAGTTCTACAAGAATGTTGCACACATTCGAGCATCGGAGTTGTGGATTGATCGCGAATCAACTTTATAATTGCTTTAGTGAAGAGTTCGGTACAAACCATGATATCTCCTCAACAAAAGATGGAACTCTTTGAAAACTTGTACCGAATCGATCATCTCGATGAGTTCGACAAATATGTTTCACACATTCAAGCATCGGAGTTGTGGATTGATTAGGAATCAACTACATAAGTGCTTCAATGAAGAGTTCGGTACAAACCACGATATCTCCTAAACAAAAGATGGAACTCTTTGAAAACTTGTACCGAATTGATCGTCTCAATGAGTTCTACAAGTACGTTGTTCACATTCAAGCATCGGAGTTGTGGATTGATCGGGAATCAACTTTATTAGTGCTTCAACGAAGAGTTCGGTACAAACCAAGATATCTCCTCAACAAAAGATGGAACTCTTTGAAAACTTGTACCGAATCGATCGTCTCGATGACTTCTATAAGTATGTTGCACACATTCAAGCATCGGAGTTGTGGATTGAATGGGAATCAACTCTATAAGTGCTTCAATGAAGAGTTCGGTATAAACACCGATCTCTCCTCAAGAAAATATGGAACTCTTTGAAAACTTGTACCGAATCAATTGTCTCGATGAGTTCTACAAGTATGTTGCACACATTCGAGCATCAGAGTTGTGGATTGATCGGGAATCAACTTTATAAGTGCTTTAGTGAAGAGTTCGGTATAAACACCGATATCTCCTCAACAAAAAATGGAACTCTTTGAAAATTTGAACCGAATCGATCGTCTCGATGAGTTCTACAAGTATGTTGCACACATTCGAGCATCGGAGTTGTGGATTGATCGCGAATCAACTTTAAAACTGCTTTAGTGAAGAGTTCGGTATAAACACCGATATCTCCTCAACAAAAGATGGAACTCTTTGAAAACTTGTACCGAATTGATCGTCTCCATGAGTTCTACAAGTATGTTGTTCACATTTGAGCTTCGAAGTTGTGGATTGATCGGGAATCAACTTTATTAGTGCTTCAACGAAGAGTTCGGTACAAACCACAATATCTCCTCAACAAAAGATGGAACTCTTTGAAAACTTGTACCGAATCGATCGTCTAGATGACTTCTACAAGTATGTTGCACACATTCAAGCATCGGAGTTGTGGATTGATTGGGAATCAACTTTATAAGTGCTTCAATGAAGAGTAAACACCGATATCTCCTCAACAAAATATGGAACTCTTTGAAAACTTGTACCGAATCAATCGTCTCGATGAGTTCTACAAGTATGTTGCACACATTCGAGCATCGGAGTTGTGGATTGATCGCGAATCAACTTTATAAGTGCTTTAGTGAAGAGTTCGGTATAAACACCGATATCTCCTCAACAAAAAATGGAACTCTTTGAAAACTTGTACCGAATCGATCGTCTCGATGAGTTCTACATGTTGCACACATTCGAGCATCGGAGTTGTGGATTGATCGGGAATCAACTACATAAGTGCTTCAATGAAGAGTTCGGTACAAACCACAATATCTCCTAAACAAAAGATGGAACTCTTTGAAAACTTGTACCGAATTGATCGTCTCAATGAGTTCTACAAGTATGTTGTTCACATTCAAGCATCGGAGTTGTGGATTGATCGGGAATCAACTTTATTAGTGCTTCAACGAAGAGTTCGGTACAAACCACGATATCTCCTCAACAAAAGATGGAAGTCTTTGAAAACTTATACTGAATTGATCGTCTCGATGAGTTCTACAAGTATGTTGTACACATTCTAGCATCGGAGTTGTGGATTGATCGGGAATCAACTTTATAAGTGCTTAAAAAAATAGTTAAGTACAAACCACGATATCTCCTCAACAAATGATGGAACTCTTTGAAAACTTGTACCGAATCGATCGTCTCGATGAATTTTCTACAAGTATGTTGCACACATTCAAGCGTTGGAGTTGTGGATTGATCGAGAATCAACTTTATAAGTGCTTCAGTGAAGAGTTCGGTACAAAGCACGATATCTCCTCAACAAAAGATGGAACTCATTGAAAACTTGTACCAAATCGATCGTCTCGATGAAATCTACAAGTATGTTGCACACATTCGAGCATCGGAGTTGTGGATTGATCGGGAATCAACTTTATAAGTACTTCAATGAAGAGTTCGGTACAAACCACGATATCTCCTCAACAAAAGATGGAACTCTTTGAAAACTTGTACCAAATTGATCGTCTCGATGAGTTCTACAAGTATGTTGCACACATTCGAGCATCTGAGTTGTGGATTGATCGCGAATCAACTTTATAAGTACTTCAATGAAGAGTTCGGTACAAACCACCCTATCTCCTCAACAAAAGATGGAACTCTTTGAAAACTTGTACCAAAATGATCATCTCGATGAGTTCTATAAGTATGTTGCACACATTCGAGCATCGAAGTTGTGGATTGATCGCGAATCAACTTTATATGTGATTCAATGAAGAGCTCGGTACAAACCATGATATCTCCTCAACAAAAGGTGGAACTCTTTGAAAACTTGTACCGAATCGATCGTCTCGATGAGTTCTTGAAATATGTTGCACGCATTCAAGCATCGGAGTTGTGGATTGATCGGGAGTTAACTATATAAGTGCTTCATTGAAGAGTTCGGTACAAACCTGGTATCTCCTCATCAAAAGATGGAACTCTTTGAAAACTTGTACAGAATCGATCGTCTCGATGAGTTCAACAAGTATGTTGCACGCATTCGAGCATCAGAGTTGTGGATTGATCGCGAATCAACTTTATAAGTGCTTCAGTGAAGAGTTCGGTACAAACCATGATATCTCCTCAACAAAAGATGGAACTCTTTGAAAACTTGTACCGAATCGATCGTCTCGATGAGTTCTACAAGTATGTTGCACAGATTCAAGCATCGGAGTTGTGGATTGATCGTGAATCAAATATATAAGTACTTCAATGAAGAGTTCGGTACAAACCTCAAATCTCCTCAACAAAAGATGGTTCTCTTTGAAAACTTGTACCGAATTGATCGTCTCAATGTGTTCTACAAGTATGTTGTTCACATTCGAGCATCGGATTTGTGGATTGATCGGGAATCAAATTTAAAAGTGCTTTAATGAAGAGTTCGGTACAAACCACGATATCTCCTCAACAAAAGATGGAACTCTATGAAAACTTGTACCGAATCTATCGTCTCGATGAGTTTTCTACAAGTATGTTGCACACATTCAAGCATCGAAGTTATGGATTGATCGGGAATCAACTTTATAAGAGCTTCAATGAAGAGTTCGGTACAAACCATGATATCTCCTCAACAAAAGATGAAACTCTTTGAAAACTTGTACCAAATCGATCGTCTCGATGAAATCTACAAGTATGCTGCACACATTCGAACATCGAAGTTGTGGATTGATCGGGAATCAACTTTACAAGTGCTTGAATGAAGAGTTCGGTATAAACCACAATATCTCCTCAACAAAATATGGAACTCTTTGAAAACTTGTACCGAATCGATCGTCTCGATGAGTTCTACAAGTATGTTGCACACATTCGAGCATCGGAGTTGTGGATTGATCGCGAATCATCTTTATAAGTGCTTCAATGAAGAGTTAGGTACAAACCACAATCACTCTTCAACAAAAGATGGAACTCTTTGAAAACTTGTACCGAATCGATCGTCTCAATGAGTTCTACAAGTATGTTGCAAACATTCGAGCATCGAAGTTGTGGATTGATCAGGAATCAACTTTATAAGTACTTCAATGAAGAGTTCGGTACAAACCACCATATCTCCTCAACAAAAGAAAGAACTCTTTGAAAACTTGTACCGAATTGTTCGTCTCGATGAGTTCTACAAGTATGTTGCACACAACTCAGCATCGGAGATGTGGATTGATCGCGAATCAACTTTATACGTGCTTCAATGAAGAGTTCGGTACAAACCATGATATCTCCTCAACAAAAGATGGAACTCTTTTAAAACTTGTACCGAATCAATCATCTCGATGAGTTCTACAAGTATGTTGCACACATTCGATCATCGGAGTTGTGGATTGATCGGGAATCAACTTTATAAGTGTTTTAACGAAGAGTTCGGTACAAACCACGATATCTCCTCAACAAAAGATGGAACTCTTTGAAAACTTGTACCGAATCGATCGTCTCGGTGAGTTCTACAAGTATGTTGCAAACATTCGAGCATCGGAGTTGTGGATTGATCAGGAATCAACTTTATAAGTGCTTCAATGAAGAGTTCGGTATAAACACCAATATCTCCTCAACAAAATATGGAACTCTTTGAAAACTTGTACCAAATTGATCGTCTCGATGAGTTCTACAAGTATGTTGCACACATTCGAGCATCGGAGTTGTGGATTGATCGCGAATTAACTTTATAAGTGCTTCAATGAAGAGTACCGTACAAACCATGATATCTCCTCAACAAAAGATGGAACTCTTTGAAAACTTGTACCGAATCGATCGTCTCGATGAGTTCTGCAAGTATGTTGCACACATTCAAGCATCGGAGTTGTGGATTGATCGGGAATCAACTATATAAGTGCTTCAATGAAGAGTTCGATACAAACCACGATATATCCTCAACAAAAGATGGAACTCTTTGAAAACTTGTACCGAATTGATCGTCTCGATGAGTTCTACTAGTATGTTGCACACATTCCAGGATCGGAGTTGTGGATTGACCGGGAATCAACTTTATAAGTGCTTCAATGAAGAGTTCGGTACAAACCACAATATCTCCTCAAAAAAAGAAGGAACTCTTTGAAAATTTGTACCGAATCAATCTTCTCGATGAGTTCTACAAGTATGTTGCAAACATTCGAGCATCAAATTTGTGGATTGATCGGGAATCAACTTTATAAGTACTTCAATGAAGAGTTCGGTACAAACCACGATATCTCCTCAACAAAAGATGGAACTCTTTGAAAACTTGTACCGAATTTATCGTCTCGATGAGTTCTACAAGTATGTTGCACACATTCGAGCATCTGAGTTGTGGATTGATATCGAATCAACTTTATAAGTGCTTCCATGAAGAGTTCGGTACAAACCACCCTATCTCCTCAACAAAAGATGGAACTCTTTGAAAACTTGTACCAAATTGATCGTCTGGATTCTACAAGTATGTTGCACACATTCGAGCATCGAAGTTGAGGTTTGATCGGGAGTTAACTATATAAGTGCTTCAATGAAGAGTTCGGTACAAACCTGGTATCTCCTCAACAAAAGATGGAACTCTTTGAAAACTTGTACCGAATTGATCGTCTCGAGGAGTTCTACAAGTATGTTGTACTCATTCGAGCATCAGAGTTGTAGATTGATCGGGAATCAACTTTATAAGTGCTTCAACGAATAGTTCAGTACAAACCATGATATCTCGTCATGTTTCACACATTCGATCACCGGAGTAGTGGATTGATCGGGAAACAACTTTTTAAGTGCTTCAACGAAGAGTTCGGTACAAACCACGATATCTCCTCCAAAAAAGAAGGAACTTTTTGAAAACTTGTACCGAATCGATCGTCTCGATGAGTTCTACAAGTATGTTCGACACATTCAAGCATCGGAGTTGTAGATTGATCGGGATCAACTTTATAAGTGCTTTAATGAAGATTTCGGGTCAAACCACGATATCACCTCAACAAAAGTTGTAACTCTTTGAAAACTTGTACCGAATCAATCGTCTCGATGAGTTCTACAAGTATGTTGCACACATTCGAGCAACGCAGTTGTGGATTGATCGGGAATAAACTTTATAAGTGATTCAAAGAAGAGTTCTGCACAAACCAAGATATCTCCTGAACAAAAGATAGAACTCTTTGAAAACTTGTACCAATTCGATCGTCTCGATGAGTTCTATTAGTATGTTGCACACATTCCAGCATCGGAGTTGTGGATTGATCGGGAATCAACTTTATAAGTGCTTCAAAGAAGGGTTCGGTACAAACCACGATATCTCCTGAACAAAAGATGGAACTCTTTGAAAACATGCACCACATCGATCGTCTCGATGAGTTCTACAAGTATGTTGCACAAATTCGAGCGTCGAAGTTGTGGATTGATCGGGAATCAACTTTATAAGTGCTTCAACGAAGAGTTTGGTACAAACCACGATATCTCCTCAACAAAAGATAGAACTCTTTGAAAACTTGTATCGAATCGATCGTCTGGATGAGTTCTACAAGTATGTTGCACACATTCGAGCATCGAAGTTGTGGATTGATCGGGAATCAACTTTATACGTGCTTCAATGAAGAGTTCGGTACAAACCACGATATCTCCTCAACAAAAGATGGAACTCTTTGAAAATTTGTACCCAATTGATCGTCTCGATGAGTTCTACAAGTATGTTGTACACATTCGAGCATCGGAGTTGTGGATTGATCGCGAATCAACTTTATAAGTGCTTCAACGAAGAGTTCGGTACAAACCACGATATCTGCTCAACAAAAGATGGAACTCTTTGAAAACTTGTACCGAATTGATCGTCTCGATGAGTTCTACTAGTATGTTGCACACATTCCAGGTTCGGAGTTGTGGATTGATCGGGAATCAACTTTATAAGTGCTTAAACAAAGAGTTAAGTACAAATCACGATATCTCCTCAACAAAAGATGGAACTCTTTGAAAACTTGTAACGAATCGATCGTCTCGATGAGTTCTACAAGTATGTTGCACACATTCAAGCATCGGAGTTGTGGATTTATCGGGAATCAACTTTATAAGTGTTTCAACGAAGAGTTCGGTACAAACCACGATATCTCCTCAACTAAAGATGGAACTCATTGAAAATTTGTACCGAATCGACGTCTCGATGAGTTCTACAAGTATGTTGCACACATTTAAGCTCGGAGTTGTGGATTGATCGGGAATGAACTTTATAAGTGCTTCAATGAAGAGTTCGGTACAAACCACAATATCTCCTCAACAAAAGATAGAACTCATTGAAAATTTGAACCGAATCGACGTCTCGATGAGTTCTACAAGTATGTTGCACACATTTAAGCATCGGAGTTGTGGATTGATCGGGAATGAACTTTATAAATGCTTCAATGAAGAGTTCGGTACAAACCACAATATCTCCTCAACAAAAGATGGAACTCTTTGAAAACTTGTACCAAATCGATCGTCTCAATGAGTTCTACAAGTATGTTGCACACATTTGAGCATCGGAGTTGTGGATTGATCGGGAATCAACTTTATAAGTACTTCAATGAAGAGTTCGGTACAAACCACGATATCTCCTCAACAAAAGACCGAACTCTTCGAAAACTTGTACCGAATTGATCGTCTCGATGAGTTCAACAAGTATGTTGTACACATTCGAGCATCGGAGTTGTGGATTGATTGGGAATCAACTTTATAAGTGCTTAAACAAAGAGTTAAGTACAAACCACGATATCTCCTCAACAAAAGATAGAACTCTTTGAAAACTTGTACCGAATCGATCGTCTCGATGAGTTTTCTACAAGTATGTGCATTCAAGCGTCGAATATGTGGATTGATCGAGAATCAACTTTATATGTGCTTCAATGAAGAGTTCGGTACAAACCACGATATCTCCTCAACAAAAGATGGAACTCATTGAAAACTTGTACCAAATCGATCGTCTCGATGAAATCTACAAGTATGTTGCACACATTCGAGCATCGGAGTTGTGGATTGATCGGGAATCAACTTTATAAGTGCTTCAATGAAGAGTTCGGTATAAACAACGATATCTCTTCAACAAAATATGGAACTCTTTGAAAACTTGTACAGAATCGATCGTCTCGATGAGTTCTACAAGTATGCTGCACGCATTCGAGCATTAGAGTGTTGGATTGATCGCGAATCAACTTTATAAGTGCTTCAGTGAAGAGTTCGGTACAAACCATGATATCTCCTCAACAAAAGATGGAACTCTTTGAAAACTTGTACCAAATCTATCGTCTCGATGACTTTGCTACAAGTATGTTGCACATATTCAAGCATCGGAGTTATGGATTGATCGGGAATCAACTTTATAAGTGCTTCAATGAAGAGTACGGTACAAACCACGATATCTCCTTAATTTGAAACTCTTTGAAAACTTCTACCAAATCGATCATCTCGATGAAATCTACAAGTATGCTGCACACATTCAAACATCGAAGTAGTGGATTGATCGGGAATCAACTTTACAAGTGCTTGAATGAAGAGTTCGGTATAAACCACGATATCTCCTCAACAAAATATGGAACTCTTTGAAAACTTGTACCGAATCGATTGTCTCGATGAGTTCTACAAGTATGTTGCACACATTCGAGCATCGGAGTTGTGGATAGATCGCGAATCAACTTTATAAGTGCTTCAATGAAGAGTTCGGTACAAACCACAATCACTCTTCAACAAAAGATGGAACTCTTTGAAAACTTGTACCGAATCGATCGTCTCAATGAGTTCTAAAAGTATGTTTTAAACATTCGAGCATCAAAGTTGTGGATTGATCGGGAATCAACTTTATAAGTACTTCAATGAAAAGTTCGGTACAAACCACTATATCTCCTCAACAAAAGATGGAACTCTTTCAAAACTTGTACCGAATTGTTCGTGTCGATGAGTTCTACAAGTATGTTGCACAAATTCCAGCATCGAAGTTGTGGATTGATCGCGAATCAACTTTATACGTGCTTCAGAGTTTGGTACAAACCATGATATCTCCTCAACAAAAGATGGAACTCTTTTAAAACTTGTACCGAATTGATCGTCTCGATGAGTTCTCCAAGTATGTTGCACACTATCAAGCATCGGAGTTGTGGATTTATTGGGAATCAACTTTATAAGTGTTTCAACGAAGAGTTCGGTACAAACCTATCTCCTCAACTAAAGATGGAACTCATTGAAAATTTGTACCGAATCGAAGTCTCGATGAGTTCTACAAGTATGTTGCACACATTTCAGCATCGGAGTTGTGGATTGATCGGGAATGAACTTTATAAGTGCTTCAATGAAGAGTTCGGTACAAACCACAATATCTCCTCAACAAAAGATAGAACTCATTGAAAATTTGAACCGAATCGACGTCTCGATGAGTTCTACAAGTATGTTGCACACATTTAAGCATCGGAGTTGTGGATTGATCGGGAATGAACTTTATAAATGCTTCAATGAAGAGTTCGGTACAAACCACAATATCTCCTCAACAAAAGATGGAACTCTTTGAAAACTTGTACCAAATCGATCGTCTCAATGAGTTCTACAAGTATGTTGCACACATTTGAGCATCGGAGTTGTGGATTGATCGGGAATCAACTTTATAAGTACTTCAATGAAGCGTTCGGTACAAACCACGATATCTACTCAACAAAAGACCGAACTCTTTGAAAACTTATACCGAATTAATTGTCTCGATGAGTTCTACAAGTATGTTGCACACATTCGATCATCGGAGTTGTGGATTGATCGCGAATCAACTTTATAAGTGCTTCAATGAAGAGTTCGATTCAAACCATGATATCTCCTCAACAAAAGATGGAACTCTTTGAAAACTTGTACCGAATCGATCGTCTCGATGAGTTCTTCGAATATGTTTCACACATTCAAGTATCGCAGTTGTGGATTGATCGGGAGTCAACTATATAAGTGCTTCAATGAAGAGTTCGGTACAAACCACCATATCTCCTCAACAAAAGATGGAACTCTTTGAAAACTTGTACCGAATTGATCATCTCGATGAGTTTTACAAGTATGTTGCAATCATTCGAGCATCGGAGTTGTGGATTGATCAGGAATCAACTTTATAAGTGCTTCAATGAAGAGTTTGGTATAAACACCGATATCTCCTCAATAAAATATGGAACTCTTGGAAAACTTGTACCGAATTGATCGTCTCGATGAGTTCTACAAGTATGTTGCACACATTTGAGCATCGGAGTTGTGGATTAATCGCGAATTAACTTTATAAGTGCTTCAATGAAGAGTTCGGTACAAACCGTGATATCTCCTCAACAAAAGATGGAACTCTTTGAAAACTTGTACCGAATCGATCGTCTCGATGAGTTCTACAAGTATGTGGCACACATTCAAGCATCGGAGTTGTGGATTGATCGGGAATCAACTATATAAGTGCTTCAATGAAGAGTTCGATACAAACCACGATATATCCTCAAGAAAAGATGTAACTCTTCGAAAACTTGTACCGAATTGATCGTCTCGATGAGTTCTACAAGTATGTTGTACACATTCAAGCATCGGAGTTGTGGATTGATTGCGAATCAACTTTATAAATGCTTCAACGAAGAGTTCGGTACAAACCACGATATCTGCTCAACAAAAGATGGAACTCTTTGAAAACTTGTACCGAATTGATCGTCTAGATGAGTTCTACTAGTATGTTGCAAACATTCCTGGATCGGAGTTGTGGATTGATCGGGAATCAACTTTATAAGTGCTTGAATGAAGAGTTCGGTACAAACCACAATATCTCCTCAACAAAAGATGGAACTCTTTGAAAACATGTACTGAATCAATCTTCTCAATGAGTTCTACAAGTATGTTGCAAGCATTCGAGCGTCGGAGTTGTGGATTGATCGGGAATCAACATTATAAGTACTTCAATGAAGAGTTCGGTACAAACCACGATATCTCCTCAACAAAAGATGGAACTCTTTGAAAACTTGTACCGAATCGATCGTGTCGATGAGTTCTTCAAATATGTAGCACACATTCAAGCATCAGAGTTGTGGATTGATCAGGAATCAACTATATAAGTGCTTCAATGAAGAGTTCGGTACAAACCA
>JAPKLW010000068.1:25035-75402 GCA_026898455.1 Plectranthus barbatus
ACGATATCTCCTCAACAAAAGATGGAACTCTTTGAAAACTTGTACCGTATCGATCGTCTCGATGAGTTCTACAAGTATGTTGCACACATTTGAGCATCGGAGTTGTGGATTGATCGAGAATCAACTTTATAAGTGCTTCAAATAAGAGTTCGGTACAAACCACGATATTTCCTCAACAAAAGATGAAACTTTTCAAAAACTCGTACCGAATCGATAGTCTCGATGAGTTCTAAAAGTATGTTGCACACATTCGAGAATCGAGTTGTGGATTGATCGGGAATCAACTTTATAATTGCATTAATGAAGATTTCGGTACAAACCACGATATCTCCTCAACAAAAGATGGACAAGCTGGCTATCTCTGAGAATAGGACAAGTCTTGAAGTCGTTCAAAAGGATTTAGCAGACACCAAGACTACCCTCGAAGACACGGTTGTAGCCTATGGTACAAACTTTTTGGTTGCAATCAAAGAGGGGGAAGAAAGAAGAAAGGCTGACCAGGAAAGAAGAAAGAAAAATGAAATGGAGTTAGCCATAAGGACAGAGGAAATAAGGAGAGAAGAAGAAGAAGCAAAGGAAGAGTTGAGACAAAAAGAACTAGAAGCTAGACTAGAGCTACAAAGAAAAGAACATGAAGCTAAGTTAGAATTGTAGAAAAAGGAACATGAACTTCAATTGCAGAAGATTGCTATGGAGCAAGAGAAGCTGGCCAAAGAACTGGAGCGTGAGGCCTCTGAAAGAGAAACAGGAGCAGCCCTTTTGGAGAACTTCATGAAATTCACCATGGAGAGATTTGCTGACATTCAGAAGAACAAATCAGCAGACAGTGAAAAGGATAAACCAGCACCCAGCTCATGAGCGACAAGGTCAATTCTTTTGCTTTCTGAATCCAATTTGTACTTAAACTTGCAATATCATATATGAAATTGGATCAGATTTTGACAAAATATTTTTGTCCACTTCTGAATTTTTCTGGTGTGCTCTAGTTGATTTACACTTCTGGTGTACTCAACAAATTTGCATGTGGACATGACGATTATATTTTGATTGATGAACATGAATGCTTGCTGATTTAATGAGTGCTAGAATTTCTAGCATATTGCTTTGTTGCAAATATTTATTCATATTTAATCGAGAAATATTTCCCAGCACTTGTTGAGGGGTAATTCGACTTCAATCATTTCTGTTGCTTGAACCTAGTTGGAAAAACTCTGTGTCAGAATTGATAGAATAGCATAGAATTGTAAAACACAGACATTCTTCCACTTATGGTCAGCAAATGATAGTAAGCTTTGATCGCACCAAAAAGGGGGAAATTGTTGGGAATTATCCCTAGAAACTCCCTTAGGACTTATATGTAAAAGGTTTTGTTGGATCAAACCTTATTTAGTTGGTCGATCATTTGCTGAAATCTAGAGAGTCTAACACAACTTGTAAAGTCCTGTATAAGTTGAACATCGAGTTGTAATAGACTAGTGTGCTAAGAAGAATCCCTAGCAGACATAAAGCAAATGATATCAGCATTATCTGCTAGAGAAACAAGCCAACAAAGGATCACTAGCAAATGGCTGAAAGCACGTCTGACAGAATGCTAAGGTGTTACCATCCGAACTTTTCGGCATCGAAGTAAAGAGTCTGAAACAAAAGAAGTCAAAGGATCGAAGGCAGTAAAAGGCTTTAGCATCTCCTAGCATAACAAGGGTGAGATTCAAAGGCTGAAGACAGACTGCCACTCTGACAAAAAGCTCACGCAAAGGGATAAGACTTTCCCGAAGTGGTTAGGAAAGTACAAGTCAAAAATAAAAGTGAGAGCCACATACCAACCTCTTCAGATCAAGGAGCCGTTGAGTCTAACGGATAAGGAGATTCAAAGTTTGAATCTCCACCTATAAAAGACAGTCTCAAAGATGAGAGATAGAGGAACAACCATACAAGACAACCGAACAACTTCGATAACTACTCTACTCACTTTACTCATTCACGAACGCTCAAGCTAGAGATTCCTTTGACAAAGTGAACTTTGAAAGTGGTCAGTTGAGAGCTGTACAAAGTCTATCTAAAAGCTCCCAACAACCAGAAGTGTCGCTCATTGAAGTACTGACACTCCATTGAAGATATTCTTGATTGCATTTAAGGATATTTCAATCATTGAGATTCCTTTCTTTAGAAAAGAATCTAACAGTCGAACACCTGAAAAGGTTAAGACTAGAACGGGCGTCTAGCCATACTCAAGGAAAATCAGGAAGTGTCTATTTCTTCCATATCAGGCAAGGCAGGAGTTTCCAAAGTGTGCCCTTGACCCCCAGCCAAACCTTACCGGAGAAGTGCAGACTCACGGAGGATAGCTGTCAAGTAGCCAGGCAGAAAGCTCACTGCCTACTTAACTGGAAAGACGATTCCTTGTAATCTGTATACTTTTCTAGTGAAATTCTTAGCGTTTCGGCTAAGGAGTGGACGTAGATCTATTTGATCGAACCACTATAAATCTTGTGTGTGTTTACTGTTTTATTAATTTACTGCTCAAAGATCTACTTGAAACCTAGCAATGGAGTTGCTAGAGTATATCTGAACACAAACTTAAATCATAACTTAAGCTAACTGATTTTTGGAAAATAACATTAAGTGCAAGAGACGTAAAACATATTCCGCTGCATTTCGTGTTAACTTATCAACACGACGACTCTGACATTTCGGGACCAACACTTAACCTGGTACCTTATAAATCAGTTCCTGAAATGCCTCTGGAACTCTGGTATGGGCGAAAGCCAAGTCTGAACCGAGTGAGCGTTTGGGGTTTTCCAGCATATGTGCTGACAAAGGAACCTGATAAGTTAAAAACTAGGTGTAAGTTGATGTTGTTTGTAGGATATCCCAGGCAAACGAGAAAGGTGGTTACTGTTATTGTCCCGAGAATCAGAAAGTGGTTGTTAGTACCAACTCAAGATTCTTGGAGGACGATTATGTAAGAAACCATAGATCCAAGAGTGAAATTATCCTCCACGAGCTTGAGGAGAAGGAAGCGATTCCATCAGGAAAGCCCAGTGCAGTGGTAAATCCACCTGTAATAGGTGAGGCAATACCATCACTGCCACTAATGCAAGGTATGGGACCAACATATATTGTGCCAACTACTGACACGATTCAGATGCCTCATCGCAGTGGTGTCCACCATCCCAAGAGGTATATGTTTGTGGGAGAGTCCTCTGACTTAATCCCGGAAAGTGGATTGGATGATACCGATCCCTGGACATATAACGAAGCGGTATCTGATAAAAATGCAGACAAATGGCTGATTGTCATGGATTCAGAAATAGAATCCATTATGGCTATGGTTGTATACCAAAAAATTGATTTGCCAGATGGCTATCGAGCCATATGGTGCAAATGGGTATACAAAAGAAAAAAAGGAGAGAATGGTGAAATTATAGCTTTCAAAGCAAGGCTGGAGGCGAAGGGTTATAGTCAGAAAGATGGTGTAGACTATGACGAGACCTTCTCACCGGTAGCCATGCTTAAGTCCATTCGTATACTCCTAGCCATATCAGCACATAAAGACCTAGAAATCTGGTAGATGGATGTCAAAACCGCGTTTCTAAATGGGTACCTTGAAGAAGTTAGGGACATCTATATGCAACAGCCAGAAGGTTATGTGAAGAAGGGCGAAGAACGTTTGGTCTGGAAGCTAAAGAAGTCACTGTATGGACTTAAACAAGATTCACGGTCATGGAATCTACATTTTGCTGAAGTGATTAAATCCTATAGATTTTCACAATTTTCAAACGAGAGTTGTGTGTACCGTCTTTGTGTCAGCGGAAGCTTCAGCGGAAGGGATTCAGTTCACGAATCCCTTCAGTATCTCATATGTCCAACTTCTAAAGCTTTTTGGATAACCATCTCTCATCGTTTCCGAATGTGAAAATACCTTCTACATAATGTGCAAGGAAAACCACACTTCTGCTGACACATAATTGGTACATGAAACTCTTGCTCTTAATATACAATATTGAAACATCTGTTTCATGACCTTGAAGCTCCCTTAAGTTCATACTTGAACTTCCTTTGCTTCTAGAAAAGATGTTATTCATCTTATTGCAAACAACTTATCTGGTTATTGCATATAGATCTCATCACCTTCTATCAAGGCATCCGTTTGTGAAAAAACACGGATGATGTCATCTAACTTCCAGATCCTTAGGTTCATATGTGTTATTATGTACAAAAGAATTCGAATGGATTTAATAGTTGCAACCAGTGAGAAAGTCTTGTTTTTGAAACATACCTTGCTCACAAACCTAGACTTTTGAAATATACTAGGTTACCATTCGAACATTTCCTTACATGTATATCAATTAGCTACCTATAGCTGGAAAGCTATTTCGTAACACTTATCCTGATATACAACCATAACTGTTACTGATTCATTTTTGAATCCATGACTTTACGTCATTAAACTGCATCGTTTGTCATAACTGCTTCATTGTGCATTAAGGGAACAATACAACATTGTTCGTTAACTGAAAATAAGTCCGAAGACTATTTCCCATGAACTAGCACTGTTAAGCCAGTTAAGGAAACCTCCCACTGCAACGATGCTTCATTTATGCTGTCAGTTATAGGTGCATCAATTTGTGGTTTACTTCCTTGCACGGGTGACCGTGCAATTGGTACCATACCTACCAAGGTATGCTCAATATGTCACGAGGTATTTCCTTATGGATTTGAATTGTCTTCTCCAAATCATTGGAGACCAATCTTACATTTAGATTCGTGGTTTCATCCTATACAACTTGCTTGTATTTAGGATTCATAAGGAAACCACCTTTTTCGTTTACTTGGGATAGCCCACAAACCAGTATTAGCTTAAACCTTTCTTCCAACCAATCAGTTTCCTTGATCAGCTTAAAAGCCAAACTTCCGATCATTGCCTTTTGACAAAATCAGGATCTACTAGGGTATTAAGAATACACTAGTGCTTTTTGGCGCACTTCCCAAAATGAAAAATGGCAAAGCTGGCAGAGCTTATCAATTTTAAAGAACCTTATTTATTTCGTTCTTCCTACACCATCCCTTTTCGAGAGATAACAGGTGCAATCAATTGGGATACAATCCCTTTGCTCTGCCAGATACTAGAAAACACATCATTTGAGATACACACCATTATGAATGAACCATAATGTTTTTACGGTCGTTTTTAACTTTTTCTCTACCTTAGTCTTAAATGCTTTTGATTAAAGCAAGAGACAAAGACTTGTAGTGAATTAGATAAACATATTCGTATCTTAAGTTATATAGTATCAATGCCTATTTAAGGCAACTGTGAAAGTAGACTCAACACAGAGCAAACACGAAATAACTTCTAGAGATACAATCAGCTATTAAAAGGCCTGGTTATCATCTTATACCTCTATGTAGTGCTTATAAGTACCATTCTTAAGAATACCTAGATAAGATCAATAATCTCATGAATTACTTAAAACTACTAAGACTCATGTAACCTTATCTCTAGTGAGATTGTTTAATATGCCATATATCACTGTTGGTTTATGTAAACAAGTACTGAAGAGAATCATCCATTTGAACATAATGGAAAAACACTGTTAGTTATCATGACAGAATAACTCAATCATGAATAACTAATAATCCACAGTAACATAAATGAAAATAAGTTTTATACAAAACATCTCTTCAATACTCAAACATTGTTTTAACATAAATACAAAGTAAATACTCCATCAGCTAGAGCAACAACAGTAGCATCTTTCTTAGAGTTGGTAATCACGACATCTTCAAGCTTTATTATCAGCTTGATCCTCTGCAAAGTATAACAAACATGATTATTAACCTAAGTAACCACTACCCACTAAGGAGCATAAAACTGATACTAAACATGTTTCAACAACCAATGAAAAAGATGACGTACCTTGTCCCTTAGTTAGCAAACTTGGACAATTTACTTTCCAGTGACCCTTTTTACCATACTTGAAACATTTGTCTTTCTTGTTATCTTCCTTTCCTTAGTTCCTCTCTCCTTTGCCATTCTTCTGCTTCATATCATTACAACGTGACTTAGAAGAACTCTTAGCAAGAGATCTAGAAAGAATTGATGATGCAAGATTGTTCCCACTGCTTCCTTCATTCCTCTTTTCTTTGGCATCACTCTCCTGACTCGGAAGCAAGTCAGAGAGACTCACAGAAAAGACTGAAGAAGCTTCTGCTGACACAAGATCCCTGAGCATATTGTGAACAATATACTCACTCTAGTTTTTCTCAACAGAAATACTGAAGTCATCAAATGACTTCGGTAGCGTGTTGAGTATCAAGTAAATTTTGTCATTATTGTCAATTTGACTACCCATTAATGAGTACTCATCAATGAGCTGGATGAGTGATTCCACATTTTCACGCTCTGAATAGCCCTGACCTATTTTCTTTCTTACAATAAGCTTGATAAGACTGGATCTAGCATGTCCATCAAGCCCGACATATGCTATGCAGGACATTGCATAATATCATGCACATACCATACATCACTATATCAAGGACGCAGTGCATCTGACATACCACCCAAGATGTATTGTCTGACCATGCCATTTAACCACATCCACATGTGATACTGTGCACGCTCCTCATCGGAAGATACATCGGTCGGTAGACTCGGACAGAGAGTTTGTAGAACAAACAAATGTCGAAATGAATCCAGGATTTTGACAATGTCACCTTTCCATCCATGAAAATTTGGACTAGTCAAGGAATTGTGTACAATTGAGTTAACAAGCGATGCAATAATAGACATATTGAAAAACAAATAAGGGGATTAAAGTAAGCACATACTACGAACAATTGAAACAAATATGCATAGAACCTTTAGATAAAACAATCAAATTTGGTTCCTCCAATTGCCCAAGCTAATTCACCACAAGGTACCCTAGTAGACGTTTACGGCAAACGCTCAACCAAACCAAAATAGGTCCTTTAATTTCTTAACATGCCAGGTATCTTAAGCAAATGAAATTAATATTGGAGATCTTAAGACCATGTTCACCTATCCGGAGAAGAGACTTCACAAATGAGTTATATTCCAGGCAACATCTAAGCCAAATAAACCACAATCCTAACTCTGGATGATAAAATGTGATTTGGCATACGTGTTCGACCTACACCGCATGCTCTTTACATCCTTTGTTATCCCATTTAGATTAATCTTCGAGACTTGTGAGAGTTGTCTCAATGCAAGCTAGTCGAGTAGACGTTCACTTTGAGGCTCCCACTTCTCATTTTAAAATAAATGTTTTATTTGGAAACCTCATCGGATTAGAACTGGTAAGTTACTTCTAACGTAAGCTAATCTATAATCAGCTAAGATTTTGAGCTTAGCCATCTATGGGTATCTACTGAGAGCTTGGACTTAGCAGTCATTGGGGCTCTACTGAGAGCTTGGACTAAGTAGACAAATAGACTTTTTTATAATTCTTGAACTTTTAGAGTTAAAAGAGTCTTTACTGAGAACTTGGACTAAGTAATCAATCAAGACTCTTAATGAATTTGAAATTTAAAGTTCAAAGAGTCTTTATTGAGAGCTCGGACTTAGTAACCATTGGGATTCTATTGAGAGCTTGAACTTTGTAGTCAACAGAGAGTTTTCCTTGATAAAAATTTATCACTTCAACCATCAAGAACTCTTCTTCTGACTTAGGCTTTGGGGGAGACTTTAACATTCCTATTTGTTCATTTTCCTTTTTATCTTTGATTTAATCCAAGGAAAATCATAAGATTTCTAGATAGGAAGCTATTTACACAAGGATTTTAATGATGTAGCATTTTTGTTTAAACAATTATTATTTTGAGACAACAGAGTATTGTCATCAAAACGAGCATATGGTTTATTTGATATCATTAATTTACAAGAGTTACACTTCGCAAATCATTAAACTACAAGTTACAATGATCAGTTCTTCTTCAAACTGCTCCAAATAATGTCTTTGCTAGATCTGCTCCTTCTTCTTGCACTCCTCCCGAGCTCGTTTTTGCATGTCTCCCCACATGTGCAGCAATGCCTATTAAGCTGCGAGATGTCTCTTGTCACTTCATATCTATTTCCTTGAGCTTTGAACGTAGGCATCTCTTCATTTGACAGCCTGCGGACAATCTAAGTGTCAGACAGATATCCCTACTTTGTGTCAGATGGGTAACATCTGCACCACCGGCTTGCTCGCATGCCTAAATGCGTGCTTCCTTAGCTCCAGATGCCAAGCACATGCATAAGAGTTACATCTACTCCATTCGCAAGAATTTCCTCCATCTTTTCTTCGTCTCCATTTTCTGACTTTTGAAACCCTGGAAGAAGAAGAGAGGAAGAAGTTGTCTCGAAGTCCTTACCCAAAGGAACTCCCAAACTATGAGAGTAAGGAATATCCATCCTCAAAACCACCTGACAAGTTTATATATCTCTAAAGATATATCCATCATGGCCTGTAAAAATGGATCCCCTATCTCCAATCGATTCTAATATCAAAAAGCCCATTATTAGAGGTGAATCGAGAATTGAGATAATCTTCTTAGATATGATTTCAGTTAAGATTACGACCCTTCCTCTCAATTTGGAGACTTGCAAGTCACGTTGCTTGAACCCATCTTGAAGGTATTTTCGTGAGATAGTAAAGAATGACATCGTGTTTTTCTTGAGCAACAGAGTTTAATCGGAGTGGATTGAAGGCATGAGGCAGGTTTGATTTCAGTGGGTTCGATATGTTTTCCTAAACAAAATAAACCTCCCTTTAAATAGGCACACCCGTCCTTAAGAATTGTTCGATCAATCAAATTGTCTGCCTTGGGAACTGACAGTTTCAACAAAACTTTCCACGCGGACGTTCGTGATACCATATCCTGAACTGAATTGTCTCGAGCCTTTAGCAAAATCTTCGGAAATGATAGCATATATTGACCGTCACTACATTAATTCGCACCATTAATCGACTTTGTAATTATTTTGTCGGTTGAGATATTCCTTGTTTTAATTCATCTTTGCTTAACAATTTCCCAAGATTGTTTCAACGATCTTTTCTATTTGCGGTGAGTTGGGACTCAACAATCGCTATGAATTCTGCTGAAAAAGTGAAATTTCAGCATCTGATGTCGAATCAGTTGAGAGGTCGAATTCAGCAATCCAACATTAAATTCTTCACATCTTCTAGAGAGTGTGAGCTTAGACACACTCTATTCCGCATCATCTCAAGAAATCCAAGAACAGAATGAGAGCTCGGGCTCATTCTTCCACAACCTCATCTAGCTCCAATAAACCAAGCTTGAGACAAAGATCCTTAAGTCTCCTTTCTGCTAGAGGTTTGGTGAATATGTCAGCCATCTGATCTTATTTCCGAATGTAATCAACTCAAATATCCTTCATTTCAATGTGGTCTTGGATGATATGATGTCTGATATCAATATGCTTTGTCCATGAATGATGTATTGGATTCTTCGTAATGCACATTGCATTGTTGTTGTCAAAGTACATCGGGACACTTCCGCTGCTGACTTCATAATCTTGAAGTTGTTGCTTGATCTACAACACATGTGTACAACAGCTCGCAGCAGCCACGTATTCGGCTACAGTTGTAGACGTTGCTACGGAGTGTTGCCTTTTGCTGAACCAGCTTATCAGCTTGTGTCCAAGGAATTGGGAAGTCCCACTCGTACTCTTCTGATCAATTCAGCATCCTCTGAAGTTGGAGTTTGAATATCCAATGAGTTAAGATCCTTTGCTCTTGGATACAAAATTTCTAATGACTCTATCCCTTTTAGATATCTCACAATCCTTCGCACGTACTCCATGTGCGATTTTTTTTTATTTGCTTGATATCTAGCACATACGCCTACAGTATACGAAATATTTGTCTTGGTCGTTAGGTATAATAATGAACAAATAATATACCTCTATATGTTGTTGGATCGACAGACTCTCCTTCTTCGTTCATTTAAATTTGACATGTTATGCTCATGAGAATCAGTAGGTCTTTCTCTTTCATGGACAGAATTTACTGTTGAGATCCTTAGTGTATTTCTTCTTATGTATGAAGATCCCATCGCTAGATTGCTGAACTATTCGACGTAAGAAATATGACATCTTTCCCATCTTGCTCATCTAAAAATTAGTCTGCATAAGATGAGAAAATTTTTCTCACAGAGTTAGATTCTTAGATCCAAATATAATATCATCCACGTAGATTTAGACGAGCAATATGTCTTTAGCATCCTTGATCAAGAAGAGTGTTAGATCAATCTTCCCCTTCCAGAATCCATTCTTCAGTAGAAATTGCTACAATGTCTCGTACCAGGCTCCTTAGGCTTGCTTCAGACCATACAAAGCTTTCCATAACCTCTACACCTTGTTTCCACATTCAAAGCCTAGAGGTTGCTCCACGTAGACTTCCTCCTTACATTCACCATTCAGGAACACACTCTTGACGTCCATCTGAAACACAATAAAACCATGTTGAATAGCATATGCAAGGAATAACTTGATTGTTTCCAGTCGAGCTACTGGAGCAAATTTTTTGTCAAAGTCGACTCCTTCGCACCGCGCACATCCTTTAGCTACAAGCGTTGCTTTGTTGCGCACGACAAGTCCTTTTTCGTCACACTTGTTCTTGAATACCCATTTGTGCCTATAACCAATTGATGCGGTAGTCGATCTACGATATCCCATACGTGATTCCGCGTGAATTTTGATAATTCTTCCTGCATCGCGTTGATCTAATTGACAAATTTGAGTGCATCAACAACTTTGGTTGGCTTCTCCTATGATATGTAGCAGGCTAGCATTGCGTTGTGTCTGGTTCGGATTGGATCGGAAAGATGTTAGTTTCTTATCAGAGTCGTGATAAGTAGCCGAAAGCTACATAACAAACACAACGGAATGTTAAAGTGTCTTGCACTTAGTTACTTTTTTCCGAATGTTTAGCTCAAGGTAGGTGTTAAGATTGTTTTAGAGATATACTCTAGCAACTTGAGGTTGCTAGGTTTTAAAACAACAAGGAGAAAAAATAAAATAGTAACAAGAACACAAGGTTAATAGTGGTTCGATCCTTAAAGATCTACGTCCACTCCTCAGTCGAACACTGAGAATTAACTAAAAATATATATTCAAGTACAAGGATTCGCCTATCTCTTGTAGCAGGTGGTGAGCTTTCGAGCCAGCCACTACCAAGCTATCCTCCATTACTTGGATCTTTTGGTCGGCAGCTGCGGTTAAGTCAAGGGCGCACCTTTGTAAAACTTAACCTTGCTACAATGGAAGCTTTATAGTTCCTTCTGAACTCTCCTGGGGTTTCGGCAACAACCCGTCGTAGTCAATCTCTTTTCAGAGATGTGACTGCTGGATGCTTCCAAGGATGAAGTTATCCCAATGATTGATTTTTGAATAAAGTCAAGGAATCCTCTTGAATGCAGTGTCGGATATTCAATGTTTGACACTTGGTGTTGGGAGCTTTGAGATTCTTCTTGTATCTTTAATGAGCTCTCAACCAACTACTCTTTTTACTTTTTGTTCGCTTGAAAAGTTTATCTTAGTCGTGAGTAGATGCAGGGGGTTTCACGAGTGGGGCTCTCTCCTGTTTGGACTTCTCTTTTATATCTGGAGATTCAAACTTAGAATCTCCAGACCTGTTAGACACAACGTCTCCTTTGTCCAAAAGAGCTACTTGCTTTTTCCGTCCTTTTTTGGCGTGTCTAGTGCCTCTTTACCCACTTCGGGAAAGCTATTCGTCCTTGGTTGTACCTTTTGTGAGAATGGTAGTAATAGCAGGTGTTTTCTGAAAGTCTCCATTCCTTAGCATTCTCACGGAGAATGCTGGGATCACTCTGCTAAGTACTTCAACCTTTTGACTGCTGAACTCTTCTAGCATTCTGCTATGTATCCAATTGCTGACTCCTCAGCATTTGCATTTTCAGCACTTGGGTCTTGATTCCTTATTGCTATGGCTTCTAGCAATCTTCTGACTACTGAGTAAGTACTCCTAGCAGTCATTTCTTCTCAGCACTTGTCTGCTATATCCTTAGAAGTCATTTCTGTCTGTTGACTTCTCTAGCATATTTATTTCAATTGTTCGTAGAATGTGTTTACTTTAATTTGCTTATTTGTTTTCGGATATATCTATTATTGCATCGCTTATCAATTCAATCGTTCACAATCCCTTAACTGGTCCGAATTTTCCTGGATGGAAAAGTGACATTGTCAAGCTCTTGGATTCATTTGGACATTTGTTTGTTTTGCAAATTCCCTGTCCGAGTTCGCCGACTAATACATCTTTCGATGAGAAGCGTGCACAGTATCACATGTGGATGTGGTCGAATGGCATGGCCAGACAATATATCTTAGCTGGTATGTCAGATGCACTGCGTCTACGTTATAGTGATGTATGGCTTGCGCGTAACATTATGTGACGTCTTGACGTAGCATATGGCGGACTCGATGGACATGCTAGATCCTGTCTTCTCAAGCGTATTGTAAGACATAAAATTGGTCAGAACTGCTCGGTACGTGAACATGTGGAATCACTCATCCAACTCATAGATGAGTACACATTAATAGGTGGTCAAATTGACAATGATGTCAAAATTGACTTGATACTCAACACGTTACCGAAGTCATTTGATGACTTCAGAATTCATGTTGAGAAAAACAAGAGTGAGTATACTGTTCACAGTCTGCTCAAGGATCTTGTATCAACAGAAGCTTCTTTAGTCTTTTCTAGTGAGTCACTCTGATTTGCTTCCGAGTCGAAAGAGTGATGTCAAAGAAAAGAGGAATGAAGGAAGCAGTGGGAGTAGTCTTGCCTTATCAGTTCATTCCAGATCTCTTGCTAAAAGTTCTTCTAAATCGTGTCGTAATGACATGAAGAAGAAGAATAGTAAAGGAGAGAACAAAGGAAAGAAAGATGACAAGAAGGACAAATGTTTCAAGTGTGGCAAGAAGGGTCACCGGAAAGTAAATTGTCCAAGTTTGATAACTAAGGGACAAGGTACGTCATCTTTTGCATTGCTTGTTGAACATCTTTAGTATCGATTTTCTACTCCTTAGTGGGTAGTGGTAACTAAGGTCGCTAATCGTGTTTGCTACACTTTGCAGGGAATCAAGCTTAAGGCTTGAAGATGGCGAGATTACCATCTCCAAGATTGATGCTGGAAGTTGCTACTTCAGCTGATAGAGATTTTACTTTGAGTTTATGTTAAAAAACTCTGTTTTAATTCAAGTTTCTGAAGAGGTTTTGTTTTTGTTTTGATAAACATATTTTTCATCTATTGTAATAGATTATCAGTTATTCGATAGAGTGTATCTATCATGAATGAATAACAGTGTTTTCTATTACAGATGATTATCTCTTCATTACTTGATTACATGAACTATCAGTGTTCTAAGGTATAATTTAAAAGAATCTCTATAGAGATAGGTTACATCAGTCTAAGTAGTTTTAAGTAATTCATGGAATTATGGATTCATTCCAGGTATTCCTAAGAATGGTACTTATGACAACTACTTAGAGGTATAAGATGGTAACCAGGACTTTTAATAAGCGATTGTATCTCTATAGGTTATTTCGTGTTTGCTCTAGTTTGCTGGTTTGAGTCTACTTCCGCAGTTGCCTTAACAGGCATTGATACTATAATCATTTAAGATTTGGATATGTTTCTCTAGTTCACTACAAGTCTTAGTCTCTTTCTTTAATCAAGAGCGTTCAAGACTAAGGTAGAGAATAAGTTAAACAAGACCGTAAAAACATTATGATTCATTCATAATGGTATATCTTAAGTGATGGGGTTTTACAGTATCTATCAGAGCAAAGGGATTGCGTCCCAGTTAACTACACCTATTATCCATCGATTGGGATAGTATATGTAAAACGACGTAAGATTCATTAAAAGTTTATAAGTTATGCCAGCTTTGCCAAATTTTCGTTTTGGGAAGAGCACCAAAAGCAGTTGTGTGTTTGCTTAATCTAGTGTCTTCTAAATAATTTTCAAATACCCTAGCAGATCTTGACTCTGTCAAAAGGGCAATGATGGGTAATTCAGCTGTTAAGCTGATATAGGAAACATATTGGTTGGAAGAAAGGTTTAAGCTAGTACTGCTTTGTGGGCTATTCCAAGTAAACGAAAGAATGGTTGATTTGTATATCCTAGATACAAGCAAGTTGTATAGGATGAAACCATGAATCCAAAAGTGAGATTGTTCTCTAACGTTTTAGAGAAGACAATTCAAATCTATTAGAAAATACCCCGTGACATATTGTGCAAACCTTGGAAGGTATGGTACCAATTGCACGGTCACCTGTGTAAGGTGGTAAACCACAAATTAATGCACCATTAACTGACAACATAAAGGAGCATCGTTGCAGTGGGAGGTTGCCTTAACAGGCTTAGTGGTTCTAGTTCGTTGAAATAGTCTCTGGACTTGTTCCCAATTTAACGAACAACATCGTACTTATCCCTTAAAGCGCAACGAAGCTGTTAAGACAAACGATGCAGTTTAATGACGTCGAGTTCAGAAATGAATCAGTAAAGATTATGGTTGTGTATCAGGATCAGTGATTGCCAAATAACTTTCCAGCTATAGGCAACTGATTGATATACATGAAAAGTGCACGAATGGCAACCTAGTATATTCGAGAGGCTAGGTTATTGAGTAAGGTATGTTTCACAACAAGACCTTCTCACTGGTTGCAACTATTAAGTCCATTTGAACCATAACAACACTTATGAATCTAAATATCTGGAAGATGGATGACGTCATCCATATTTTATAAACGGGTACCTTGATAAGAGGTGACAACATCTGTATGCAACAACCAGATAAGTTATGTGGAGTAAAGTGAAAAGCATAATGTCTGGAAGCCAATGTAGTTCTGGTGTGAACTTAAAGGATCTTCAAGGTCATGTAACAGACATTTCGATATTGTCTATCGAGAATGATAATTTCATGTACCAGTTATGTGTCAACGGAAGCGTGGTTTTCCTTGCACATTATGTACATGGTATTTTCACTTTCGAAAACGGAGTGGAGATATTGTCAGGCATAAAGAGATGGTTATCCGAACAGTTTCAGAAGTAGGACTTATGAGATTTTGGAACATCTTTTGAATTAAGGTCTTGTGTTGCCACAAGAAAAGGATGTTCAGGTATCTCAAGTCGCTTAAATTGATTCTGTGGGAGTCGTTCATAGCAAGAAAGATTGTTGTCTTTATATATTGTAAATGAACAAAGTTAGATATCTATATTGCTATAAGCATGTTAAACAGATATCAGTTCAACTCAGGATAGACACATTGGTTAATAAATGAGCCTTGTGAGTTGAATGGCATCGGATATCCAAGAGGATCATAAGGAAAGGAAATTGACCTCTAACTATGTGTTTGCCTTAGAGGAGGAGTTATAGGAATCTAACACAGAAGTGTGTTGCAGATTCTGGTATGAAGGATGTGTTTTTTGACAGCTTCATTAGCTTCGCAAGAAGCAGTATAACTCCGATGTTATCCTCTAGAGGTGTGTGTTCTGAGTTTGCCTAATAAATCACATGGAATTGTGATCATATTGGTGCAGTGACAAACTCAACGGAACCCAAGACTCACAAGGTGGTGAAACACATAGGATGTGTGGTATCACATCATACGAGAAATTGTGACAAGAGGTAACGTGAATGTAGTGGGAGTGATTGACAATATAGATACACTTAATACTTTGATAAAGCAATGGTATTATGCTTTAAGTATAAGTGGGAGATTGTTGGGATTGTATACTGAAAGCATATATGATTAAGTGTTTTGTACACTGGTCTTCATATATGTTGCTGCAACAATGTTCGCTGTCTGATGAAACAAGCATACAACGAACCATAATATCCTATTATCTCGCCTATAGGGATGACCATATAGTGTGTAGGAGATCACAGAGGATCATATGAGTCGTTTGACCTAGCAAGATATAAACAGTATCACAGCTGAGACAGTCCCTGGAGAGGCTGTCGGTCTAAGCTGCAGCGCATCGGTTCATAAGTGGGCTTATCCTAGCTACTTGATGTGTCGGTACATAGTTCTGTATTGATGGGATCAATAGTGGGATGTGCCATTCTCATTGACATATGAATGAGCAAGATCCCTAACATACTTCCTATGATCTTAAACCTAACTGAAGGATAAGGGGCACACACAGATTGACCACACTTTGATTTACCATGGTGGCGAGTCTTACATGTACTCTTATACCCGTATTTTGGGTGTTGTCAATTTGTGTGTGGCTTGCTTAGGCTGGACGTTTAGGCAAGCATATTCGTTTCAGGATGGTGACATTCCCTGAGGAGCTCACAAGGTTCATTATGCTAAACCCTGCAGGTTGAATTATTTAATTCAGGCATAAGTGAAAAGGAGTGAGTGGTATTACTAAGGAAATAAGTGATTAATTAATTATGGCTGATTCTCATAAGCCAAATTAATTAATGAATGTCTAAAACCTTAAATATGTGAATCATGTTAGTTTGGTGCAACCCGTTCCTAATAACGTAGTAATAAAGGGGTGAGTCAGCATTGTTACCGTGGTGAAGGTTAAAACAATGTTTTTATTAATTAATTATGTTCTGGGTTGAACAAGGAAGGATTAATTAATAAAGAGGGCCCACTTTATTATTTGCATCTGGTCCCTGGTCTGGCCCATGAACTGCTCAAACCCATTAGCGTTAGGGTTTCTCAAAACTCTAACACTATATATATGCCTTCTCTCTATCAGATCAAGAGAGACTTTTTAGTATATTCAGTATATTGAGTGAGAACGGCGGCGGCTGATTCCAAAGGGACACTGATCGATTTCTCCAGATCTCGGATTCAATTTGGTAGATAATCCTCACCAGATTTCCAAGGAGCGAGGGAACAGGTCAGAAGATCAGATCTGTAGGAACAACTGTTCATCGCCGGCGTTCAGATTCAGATCCAGATCTATTTCATCGTTATTGGCTCCGATCTGTAGGGTTTTTACGTGAACCGAATCACTAAAACCAAACTGAACCGGATCGATCTATGGATATTGCTCACAATTAAATTTCTCAAAAACCTAGCATGCTCCTATGAATTTAATACATAATTGTGGATTGAGAGATTTACCGTAACTCCGTAGTGTCTGTACCGTTCTTTTGCGTTTGAATTCAAAACTTTAATTCAACCACGCAATACAAATTTATCTGCGGAAGAAGAAATTAGAAATCTAATTTCTAAAATAAATTCGAAATAAAGAAATTGAGAAAGAAGAAATTCTGTTCTCCAGATCAGGTCTTCAGATCTGTGTCCCGGTGCTGATCAGATCTACTACTGGTGAGGACTCCGTAGATCTGTGGCTTGAGCAGGACCAGAATCAAAATTCTCCTCCCTTTGATCCAAAAACAGCGCCCACACTGCTCTCTCTCTAGGGTTTGTGTTTTTCAACTGTGTTTCAACTTATGAGAGAGAGTTGTCTATTTATAGACCTAGGGTTGTAAACCCTGATGGGCTCGTGGGCTCAATTCAGCACACTTGTTGGGCCAGACCTGGGACCTAATGCAAATAATAAAGTGGGCCTATAAATTAATTAATTCCCATGTCCACAACCCAGGACACAATTAATTAATTAATATTAATTCTTTTTCACCACAGAATTAATACTGACCTACCCCTTTATTACCACGTTATGAGAACGGGTTGCATTAATTGAGAATCCTGGATTTAAGGTTACCGAACATCCATTATTTAATCGGAGCCTCTGACAAGCTCTAACTACAATTAATTAATATCTTATAATTCCTGAGTAGTACCACTCAAACCTTATCACTCGTGCCTGAACTTAATCAGCTTGCAGGACTTTGGCACAATGAATGTTATTGAGCTCCTCAGGGAATATCCCCATCCTATTACTCGGATATGGTTACCTAAGTTCAGTCTCAGGCGGTACTACACAAACTGCTGTTACCCAAGATGCGGATATAAGAGCACGTTACTTAGGCTCTCCACCATGGCAAGTCAAAGCAACAGTCAACCCTTGCAAACCCCTGAACTTTCATTAAGGTTTGGACTCAATCAATATAACGAGATCTTTTATTCGCTGATGTCAGACAGACGAATATATCTCACCGCGGTCCATCAATACGCCACCTCTGCGTGGTGCATGTCAAGTAATCAAGACAGACTACTTATTCCGACAATACCGCAGCCATCTGGACAGACGTATCCTCATACGCTGTCTCGGCTGTGATCAGGTTTATGTCTCACTAGGTCAAGTGATCATACTGTATTCTGCAATCTACAACATGCCGTATGATCGTCCCTATCGGTGAGACAAGAGGTTACCATTGTTCATACATGTAAGATTGTTAACAGATAGGAGAAATAAACTGTTGTATACTCATTGTAATAAATGCTTTCAGTATACAAAACCCATCAATCTCCCACGTATACTCAAAGCATAACTAAGCTATTACAGATTATACAGTCCGTCTATCTAGTCTGCTGTCTCTTTAACCACTATCAGTGGTCGGCATCCACCTCAGACCCAGCTCACGAATATGTCTTTCGTAAACTTTCTGCGGCAAGCTCTTTGTAAACGGATCAGCTAGATTGTCAGCAGTGTCAATCTTCTTAATCAGTACATCGCCCCTCGATACGATTTCTCGTATGATATGGTACTTTCTCTCTATGTGTTTGCTTGCCCTGTGAGACCGCGGTTCCTTTGAGTTAGCATCTGAACCAGAGTTATCACAATAAATTGTGATGCTCCTCGACAAACTCGGGATCACGCCCAACTCTAAATGGTAGTTCTAGAGCCACACCCCCTCTTTCGAGGCGTCGGAGGCGGCGACATATTCCGCCTCCATGGTGGAGTCAGCAATGCATTTCTGCTTTGAGCTCCTCCAAGATATAGCTCCACCTCCCAGGGTAAACACATATCCTGAGGTCGATTTCTTCTCATCCTGGTCCCCTTGGAAATCCGAGTCCGTATAACCCACAGGGCACAAATCCTCACTTTGATAAACTAGGCAGAAATTCCTAGTCCTTTTCAAATACTTGAGGATGTGCTTTACAATAGTCCAGTGTGCCTGTCCAGGGTTAGACTGATATCGTGCTACCATGCCAACGGCATAACAGATATCTGGCCTAGTACACAGCATCGCATACATGAGACTACCCACAGCCAAAGCATATGGTACAAGACTCATTTCGTCTTTCTCCCGCTGTGTCTGAGGACACTGCCCACTAGAAAGACGAACGCCTTGTCTGAAAGGTAGCAAGCCTTTCTTGGCGAGTTGCATGCTCAACCGGGCTATCACAGTATCCACATAGGGCGCCTGGGATAAGCTCAACATTCTTCTTTTATGATCTCGTAAGACCTTAATCCCAAGAATGTAGCCAGCTTCACCCAGATCCTTCATTTGGAACTGTTCGGATAACCAAACCTTGATTTCAGACATTACTCCCTCGTTGTTTCCAAATAGGAGTATGTCATCAACGTATAGTGCAAGGAAGACCACGCTCCCACTGACACAAAGTCGGTAAACACAACTTTTGTTTTCCAACTGTGCAAATCCATAGGATTTGATCACATCGTTGAAACGTAAGTTCCACGACCTTGAAGCTTGCTTAAGTCCATACAAAGACTTCCTAAGCTTCCAGACAAGATGTTCTTCGCCCTTGCTTATGTAACCCTCGGGTTGCTGCATATAGATGTCCCTACCTTCTTCAAGGTAACCGTTTAGAAAAGCGGTCTTGACATCCATCTGCCAGATCTCGAGGTCCATATGCGCAGCTATGGCAAGGAGTATCCGGATGGATTTGAGCATGGCTACGGGTGAAAAGGTTTCGTCATAGTCAATGCCCTCTTTCTGACTATAACCCTTTGCCACCAACCTGGCCTTGAAAGCCGTAATCTTTCCATCCGCCCCTTTCTTTCTTTTATATACCCATTTGCACCCTATGGCCCTAAAGCCATCCGACAAAACAGTTTTCTAGTATACATCCATAGCAGTTATGGATTCAATTTCAGAATCCATGGCGACACGCCATTTGGCAACATCCTTGTACAGCACTGCCTCTTCGTAAGTCAGTGGATCAGAGTCCTCATGTCCGTCTTCTGGGCTCAAGTCCGAAGACTCACCCACGAACATGTACCTTTCCGGTTGGAAAATAACTCTCCCACTACGATGAGGCATCGGTGCCATGTCAGTAGTAGGTGCAGTGACTTGTGGTCCTGCACCTTGCACTGAAGAACGTGTCTGTGGTGTTGTACCTCTCACAGGTGCACCCACATCTACACGTTCCCCTTCCCTTGGAATTGCATTCTCGCTTTCAATTTCTTGAAGAACGATATCACTCCTTGACCTGTGATTACTCACATACTCGTCCTCCAAGAATCTAGCGTTGGTGCTAACAACGACCCTTTGACTCTCAGGACAGTAAAAGTAACCACCTTTCGTTTGCCTGGGATACCCTATGAACAACATTACTTTTGACCTGCTTTCGAACTTATCAGGTTCATTCGACAGTACGTGTGCCGGACAACCCCATACTCTAAACATGCACAAACTAGGTTTGCGACCAAGGAAGAGCTCAGAAGGTGTCTTAGGAACTGATTTAGAAGGCACCACATTAAGCACGTAAGCTGCTGTTTCCAATGCGTAACCCCAAAACGAAATTGGTAAGTTTTCATAACTCATCATTGATCTTACCATCTCTAGAAGAGTCCTATTTCTTCTTTCAGCCACACCATTTTGCTGGGGAGTACCCGGTGCCGTCCACTGGGATGTAATCCCATTTTCTGACAACTATTGCAGGAACTCGTTACCTAGGTATTCGCCAGCGCGGTCAGATCGCAGTGACTTGATAGTTTTACGGACCTTCTTTTCTACTTCAGCCTTGAACTCTTTGAATTTCTCAAAGCATTCAGACTTGTAGCGAAGCAGGTAAACGTATTCGTACCTTGAGTAATCGTCAATGAAAGTGACGAAGTACTCGTACCCTCCACAAGCCTGAGTGGACATCGGTCCACATAAGTCAGAATGGATCAATTCCAACACTTCCTCTGCTCGATACTGACTAGCCTTGAAAGGCCTAGTTGACATCTTGCCCTCGATGCAGGATTCGCAGATTTGATAAGGTACAGCCCGGACTAGGTCCAATGTACCGTCATCTTCAAGTCTTTGAATCCGCTTCAAGCTGATGTAACCCATTCTCAAGTGCCAGAGATATGTAAGATCCTCATTAGAAGAAGTAAGTTTTCTCTTCCTAGGATTATCAATTACGGATGAATTACATGCAATACTTGCGGAAGACTTATGATTACAGTTAACAACATAGAGAGAATTATTCAGCATTCCACGACAGATAACACCGTTATTACCAATGATAGAAACACCACTATCAAAAATAACTGAATATCCATCAACAAAAAGTTTGGAAACTGAAATAAGATTCCGCTGAAAATCCGGCACATACAAAACATCTCTCAATGTTAAAACAGAATCATCAAAGTACAAGGTGAAATCTCCAATGGCAGCTGCACTTACTTGTGCTGCATTCCCCATCGAGATGGTAACCTCGTCATTCTTCAGCACCCTCATCGGTGTGAACCCCTGCAAAATGTAACAAACATGATCAGTAGCTCCAGTATCCACTACCCACGAATGAGTAGAAACCGATGCTAAACATGTTTCCGTTACAAATGCAAATGACGTACCTTGTTCCTTGCTTCTGCATGCCTTCTCACTTGAAGTGACACCAACCCTCTTCATTTCATTTGACCTCCTCTCACGTGATATGCGATCAATCATGTTCTTGCACACAGTATGAACCACATCTTTCAATGTGCCCAAGCTGTGCTCAAGATCTGATAACTTAGACTCCTATGAAGGTACAAAGGACTGTCTTGCTACGAGATCAGTAAGCAACTCCTTAAAAGAATACTCACTTCTCCCAGCAACAGCCTTCTTTAAGTCATAGAATGAAATCGGTAAGGAGTTCAGGATTATATCGATCCTAGCCCGATCACTGATAAATCCACCTCCACGTGTGAATTGTTTCATGGTGTTATCCATGATCATCACATGCAGTGTCACCGAACTGCCATCAACCATTCTCTTACAGACAAGGTCTCTAACGAGATCACAGTTGACAGTTTGTTCCACTTCACCGTACGTAGCCACTAAGTCCATCCAGATAGTAACAGAGCTACAATATCCCATGTACTTGAGCTTAAGTTCTCTAGACAGGTTATCTGAGATTAACTTGTAAGTAAAATCCTCAGATGCCACCCAGCTGTCATAGAACTCCTTCTCACGTCTAGACACTTTATGGTAACGTGGGGAAAGTGGCATCATAGTTAGAACAAACATGTGTTGCTTAGTCAGGGGAATATACTCAATGCAATATCTCCACTCATGGAAGTTCGGACCAGTTAGAGGATTGAGAGCAAGTATATGATTGACAGTAGACATAGACATATCTGAAACAATAAAGAATCTTAAATAAGAACATACATGTTGAACTTTGAAAACAAATGCATTGAAAACCTTTTAATAAATCAAATATAAATGTTTTCCACTAATTGCCCAAGAGTTCCCACCGCAAGCTACACTCGTTGACGTTTACGATGTCACCCTCAACCAGAACTGCGGGTTTTAAGCCCCAATCCATTTAATTTCACTACCATGTCAGGATGCTTTTGACACTAGAAATCAATAATTAGTGAAAACCTTAGACCAAGCCATCTCTCAAGAACAGGGATGCAATTATTGCATTATATTCTAAGATGCCTCTAAGCAATTAACCACAAATTTAACTTCGGCCAAAAGAGACAGTTTAGCATGTCACGTAACCATACCGCAAAGCCCTTAAAGCTTTTGTTATCTATAATTTAAGTCAATCCTAGAATACTTGTGAAATAGATCTACGCAAGCTACACTCGTAGACGTTTACGCAAAGCCCTCCCACTATTCACATGATTTAAATTGTTTGTCTAAAAATCCCAACAACCGTACCCATGCACCTCCGGGAACTAGCAAGCTACACTCGTAGACGTTTACTAGAACGAGAGATACACTTACAGCCTAGGACCACTTTGTGGAGGTCTATTGATTTTCATTAAAAAATCTTCTTAGAATTTTTCTTTTAAAAGGTTTCTTTATGCGCACACATAATTTCCTTTTGTCATTATATTTTCCAAATTTTTGCATGTAATTAAACAAGCCCAAAAATTCCCAAAATATAATCCAACAAAAGAAATTAATCACATAAGCATGCTTGGAAAGCTGTAAATAATAAAAGCAGTAAATCATGCTTTTCCTATTATCTACACATGCTTAATTGCGCGCATAAATAAATCACATATCATACGAGGACAATTAAGGCAAAAACAAAATTCCTCGTGGCCCAAAAAATAGAAGAAATAAAATCTATCTATTCAATTTGAATTTTGAATTAATTTGGATAAATCCAAATCTTTTCAAATCTTCCAAATCTTCAAGAGGCCTTCAAATCTGGATACACCAAATCTTTTGGATTTTTAGGCCTTTGTGATCTGATGATTTGCCCTAACCCTAATGCAAACCCTAAGGTTTACACAGGATTGTACAAACCACAAAAACACAAGCCACCACGACGGGACAGCACCAGCCAAAGACGACTGAAGCCGCCGCCGACCGCCGCCGCCGGTCCAGCGCCGCGCCCGCACTGCCTCGCACGCACGTAGGCCGCGCGCTGCCCTCGCACGCCGTGCGCGCGCCGCACGCCCTCGTCCGCGCCTGCCGGGTCGCTGCCGTCGTCCGCCGTGTCGGGCCCTCTGTCGGCTCCGTCTTCGTTCTTCGTCCTTGACCCGTCCAATTACAAATTTGAAAATTACAGAAAATATATTCTATTACAATTTTCAAATCTACACTAATCACGGATTTTCTCGTGATTTTACAAAACAATTCAGCGCTACACGGATAAACCACCGCGGGCTGAATCAACGGGTTGCCACGAGGAACAAAAACCAACATCCACAAAAATAAATTCATACGTGCATATAGAATTCAATAATGAACAACAGAGCCATAAATCAGAAACCTGACTCTGATACCAATTGTAGGGTTTTTACGTGAACCGAATCACCAAAATGAAACTGAACCGGATCGATCTATGGATATTGCTCACAATTAAATTTCTCAAAAACCTAGCATGCTCCTATGAATTTAATACATAATTGTGGATTGAGAGATTTACTGTAACTCCGTAGTGTCTGTACCGATCTTTTGCGTTTGAATTTCAAACTTTAATTCAACCACGCAATACAAATTTATCTGCGGAAGAAGAAATTAGAAATCTAATTTCTAAAATAAATTCGAAACAAAGAAATTGAGAAAGAAGAAATTCTGTTCTCCAGATCAGGTCTTCAGATTTGTGTCTCGGTGCTGATCAGATCTACTACTGGTGAGGACTCCATAGATCTGTGGCTTGAGCAGGACCAGAATCGAAATTCTCCTCCCTTTGATCCAAAAACGGTGCCCACACTGCTCTCTCTCTAGGGTTTGTGTTTTTCAACTGTGTTTCAGCTTATGAGAGAGAGCTGTCTATTTATAGACCTAGGGTTGTAAACCCTGATGGGCTCCTGGGCTCAATTCAGCACACTCGTTGGGCCAGACCTGGGACCTAATGCAAATAATAAAGTGGGCCTATAAATTAATTAATTCTCATGTCCACAACCCAGGATACAATTAATTAATTAATATTAATTCTTTTTCACCACAGAATTAATACTGACCTACCCCTTTATTACCACGTTATGAGAACGGGTTGCATTAATTGAGAATCCCCATATTTAAGATTACCGGACATCTATTAATTAATCGGAGCCTCTAACAAGCTCTAACTACAATTAATTAAAATCTTATAATTCCTGAGTAGTACCACTCAAACCTTATCATTCGTGCCTGAATTTAATCAGCCTGCAGGACTTTGGCACGATGAATGTTATTGAGCTCCTCAGGGAATGTCCCCATCCTATTACTCGGATATGGTTACCTAAGTTCAGTCTCAGGCGGTACTACACGAACTGCTGTTACCCAAGATGCGGATATACGAGCACGTTACTTAGGCTCTCCACCATGGCAAGTCAAAGCAACAGTCAACCCGTGCAAACCCCTGAACTTTCGTTAAGGTTTGGACTCAATCAAGATAACGAGATCTTTTATTCGCTGATGTCAGACAAACGAATATATCTCACCGCGGTCCATCAATTCGCCACCTCTGCGTACCAGCATGTCAAGTAACCAAGACAGACTACTTATTCCGACAATGACGCAGCCATCCGAACAGACGTATCCTCATACGCTGTCTCGGCTGTGATCAGGTTTATGTCTCACTAGGTCAAGTGATCATACTGTCTTTTGCAATCTACAACACGCCGTATGATCGTCCCTATCGGTGAGACAAGAGGATACCATTGTTCATACATGTAAGATTGTTAACAAATAGGAGAAATAAACCGTTGTATACTCATTGTAATAAATGCTTTCAGTATACAAAACCCATCACGATCTTGATCTGTAGATCAAACGGTGAAATCAGGTATTCTCTAAATCCATCCTCTGCAATTAATTTTGTAGGAGCATGCATAGGATCACATGGTTTATTTAATTGAAATTTGTTCCTAGTATCCTAAGAACGATCCTTGGCAAGAAATTCATTAATGGCAACTCGTGTTGTCCATCGTAGACTCAAACCCTACAGGGACCTTCTCACCGGTAGCCATGCTTAAGTCCATTCGTATACTCCTAGCCATAGCAGCACATAAGGACCTAGAAATCTGGCAAATGGATGTCAAAACTGTGTTTCTAAACGGGTACCTTGAAGATGGTAGGGACATCTATATGCAACAGCCAGAAGGTTATGTGCAGAAGGGCGAAGAACATTTGGTCTGGAAGCTAAGGAAGTCGCTGTATGGACTTGAACAAGCTTCACGGTCATGGAATCTGTGTTTTGATGAAGTGATTAAATCGTATGGATTTCCACAATGCTCAAACGAGAGTTGCGTGTACCGTCTATGTGTCAGCGGAAGCGTGGTGTTCCTTGCCCTTTATGTAGATGAAATTCTCCTATTTGGCGACAATGTGGAAGTATTGTCGGGCATAAAAGGGTGGTTATCCGAGCAGTTTCATATGAAGGACCTTGGGGAGGCAGGATACATCCTACGGGTTGCGGGAGCGCAATAAGAAGATGCTAACCTTGTTTCAGGGATCATATGTGGATACAGTGATTGCCCGTTTCAGCATGCAAACTGCCAAGAAAGGTCTGTTATCCTTCAGACATAGCATATATCTTTCAAAGGATCAGTGTCCGGTGACACAAAGGGAGAAAGATGAAATGAGGAACGTGTCGTATACATCGGTGGTGGGGAGCCTCATGTATGCAATGCTATGTACGAGGCCAAATATCTGCTTTGATGTAGGCAGGCTAGCGAGATACCAGTCTAACCCTGGACAGGCGCATTGGACCGCGGTAAAGCACATACTCAAATACCTGAAAAGGACTAGAGACTATTGTCTCGTCTATCACTGTGAGGAGTTGTGCCCTGTGGGTTATACTGATTTGGATTTCCAGGAAGACCGAGACGAAAAGAAGTCCTCCTCTGGCTATGTGTTTACATTGGGAGGTGGGGCTATATCATGGAGGAGTGCAAAGCAGAAGTGCATTGCGGACTCCACCATGGAAGCAGAATATGTGGCAGCTTCTGAAGCTTCGAAAGAAGCAATATGGTTTCGAAACTTCCTTCTGGAGTTGGACATGATTCCTTAGCTACCCAAGACAATCATGATATATTTTGATAATTTGGGAGCTGTGGCTAATTCAAAGGAACCATGAACTCACAAAGCAACAAAACACATTGAAAGGAAGTACCATATTATACGAGAGATCGTAGCAAGGGGTGATGTTCTAGTAGAGAAGATTGATACAAGAAATAATCTAGCGGATCCATTCACAAAGGCTCTGCCTCAAAAGATCTACGAGATGCATGTACGTAACCTTGGGTTGAGGGCAAAGCTATCCACGTAGAATGTTTGATGTAATAGCTAGATTAGTTTAGATGTGTTATACTCTGGAATGCACCTGTATAATGCTTTGAGTATAAGTGGGAGATTGATGGATTAATATACTGAAAGCATTATGATTGGTATATTATGTACAAGGTCGATTGGTTAATATACTGGGAATCATAAATGTTGTATGTTCATCTCCTGTCTGAATTAACAAACATGTGTAGCAAACGCAATTATCCTCTTATCTTGTCGATAGGGAGATCATACGGTGTGTAGAAGATCACAGAAGATCATATGGATCGTTTGACCTAGCGAGATATAAATGGTTATCACAGCTGAGACAGTTCCAGGATAAACTGTCGGTGTAGGCTGCAGCATACACAGTAATAAGCATCTTATCTTGGATGACTTGGTATGCTGGTGTGGGGCACACATTGATAAGGACCTAAGTCGAGATCGATTCTTTTATCTGACATTAAAAGATTCTAGATCTCTATGGCTTGATGAGATCCAAAGCCTACATGAAGGTACAAAAGTATATGCAGATTGTGTATTACTTTGAGTTGCAGTGAAAGGCTCTAGTTGAGCTTGTATATCTGTATCTTGGGTAATAGCAGTTTGTGTATGACTATCTGGTACTGGAACTAGGTAACCACATCCAGTATAGGATGGTGACCTTCCCTGATCAGTTCAAAAGATTCGTTATGCTAAAGTCCTGCAGGCTGATTAAGTTCAAGCATAATTGAAAAGGTTTGAGTGGATTGATTCAGGAATATAAGATGTTAATTAATTAAATAGCTTGTCAGAGTTTAAATTAATTAACGAATGTCTGTAACCTTAAATGTAGGGATATACCGAGCCATGCAACCCGTACCTCAAAACGTGGTAGCAAATAGGTAGGACAGTATTGATTCTCTGGTGGAATGAATCAATATTAATTATTAATTATATTCTGGGTTGAATATGGGAATTAATTAATTGATAGGCCTCATTTGCTATTTGCATTCTGGTCTCTGGTCTGACATATGAAACTCAAGCCCAATAGGAGTCCAATATTTTCCTATAAATAGGCCTCAGTTCCTCAGATCTCAATACGCCATAAGATCATAAGTTGCACACAGCAAACCAGAATTTGGGAGCTGTAGGTGATTGACTAGATCTGAGAACGAGGAGGAAATTCTACTTCTCAACCGGGCAAGGAATCTAAAGGGAATCTTCACCAGATATTCAGATTGAGTTGGGATAAAGATCAGAAGATCAGATCAGGAGGATTTTTCTTCTCTCTCTCTCTCCTTATTTTTCAAAATTAATTATTTTATATTCATAAGATTTATTTCCTCAATCTGTTAGGAATTAAATCTTTGTGCGTGGGAAAGATCAAGAGGAATCTCCGCGCACTCGTTCTTCAAGGTTTCGCAATCCAGGTATTCCGCATAAACCCCCTTATGCATATTCAATAGGGGCATGCTAGGATTAATCATAGGCATAGCAATTTAATTTTGATATTCCAATTAACGATCCTTGGCAAACGGACTCCGTGATTCAGTTCACGAATCCCTTCACATTCCACAACGAGGAACCGTGCAAGACCATGAGGACCTTCTTCAATGTTGAATATTTGCGCAAGAGATATGAGAATTCCCAAAAGAAAGAGGGAGTGGAATCCTCATCTACTAACAACCGTTCTGTGCAAGGTTTGCAGGCTGAACTGCAAGTAATTTTTTAGCAGAATACCCAGCTTCTGAAGGAATTTAAAGATCTCCAAACCATGATGATGGAAATGCAGTTTCAGACTGAAGAATTGCTAGAAGAAGTGAGGCGTGTGAAGGCTGAGAAAGGGACGTCTGCTGCTGGAAAGAAGAAGAAGACCACTTGAGGGTTGTGGTTATTTCTGAACTTTATCTTCAAAAACTCTGTTTTTAATTTCTTTGCTTGTTATTTGGTGTTTTGGGTGATTTTGTGAACAAGTAATTTTGGGATGTTTGGATTTTTGTTTTTGGGTGAAATGTTTGGGTGTGATTCTGATGGTGGTGTAAGAAAGTGTTTATAAAGTATTAATAGTAGGTCTATTATCTTGTCTCGGGCTTGATGATGTGGGTGTGTGAGTATTCTCTCTTTCTTGAAATGTCATGAGTGGTGATTGGGTTGATTGAGAGTCAGCCCCCTAAATTTTCAAGTTTGATATTAGGACGATAGGCTAGCTTGGAATACAAAGTTTGTGGTTATCCTATTTTTTTTAAAAAATAAACTGATATGCTACATGCTTGTGTTTAACCGGTACTTTAGTTTTGGGTGAAAATGAACATGTTAGATGCCACCTACCTGAAAAATGCCAGCACATTTGAGACGAAATTAGAATGAGTGTTGCATTAAGAAATGATTTAGGTCATCTTTTCATCTTGGAGCTTGCAGAAGTTTCATTCATCTTGCATTAATTACATTTGCACCTTGATTTGAGCTTAGAGCCTTTTGTTTGATTTAAACCACAAAGGTTGTGAGCCAAATATCCATACACTTACCTGGATTGAGAGGCAGGTTTGCTTAGGTTCTTGCACTTAGAGATTTGAGAAATAATGAAAGGATAGATCTGAAATAGACTGAGTGTACAGAAGCCTGAGTACTTGTTTGTAAATAAACTATACTGCAACCTGTAAGTAACATGTTTATTTTATAAAAAAAAGAAGAAAAATCAGAAAATTAGATGGAGTAAATAACCATCGAGCAGAAAATTCTATGAGCCTGAAGTTAGTTATAGCTCTTCTTATGTAATCTAAAAAAAAATAAACTCTAGGTGAAAGACCGAGAGCATGCCTCTCAAATTCATTAGTCACTTTATCCATAATTTCCCTACCCTAGCCACAACATTACATTAGAAGCTCATGAAGACCTTTATATCTTAATGTAATACAATTTCCATTAGTGGAGAATGTGCTAAAGTTTGAAGGTAGTCAAAAATAGTGGCATCAATGATCATTAGGGCTGATATAGAAGTTAAGTTTAAACTTGAAGCATTTGTTAGCTATCTTGTTGAAGTGTTTTGAAACTTTGATTTTCAAGCTAGCTTAGATTACTTTGATTAAACTTATTAAATTGTGGTGGTTGAAGCTTGATCACTTCTTTGGTGTGAACTGAAAGCTCCGAGACAGGAATATGTAAATTAAGCTTACTTTGTTTTCTTTTGAATCTTTGTTGCTTGGGGACAAGCGACATTTTAAGTTTGGGAGAGTGATAACTCTCCTAAAGAGTTATTATTTCATTTCAAACTTAGTCAAATATGTCTTAGAATGGTATTTTTTATAGGATAATTAGGAATATATAGGTAGATTTATGAAGTTATTAAGTTTAAGCTTTATTGTGTGTTTTGTGCTTTATATGAGTTTTTGCGAAGGAATTGTTCAAATAGTATCACAGGTTTTATCATGCTGGAATGCAGCAAGCGCATGGAGAGCAGGTACAATGTCACCGCATAGGAACAGCATGGCTAGAACTCTATTGAGGAACACTTGGGTCCACAACAGACACGATCTCTGCACTTTTCAGAACCTGTCCCAAAAGTAAGACAAATGTCAACCGGGAGGATATCCAGAGTTGGAGGGCAGATTGAGGATCCACGTGTAGAGTTGGGATGAAGCCGAATGGAGAAAAAAGAGATATTTTGGAAAAGAGGGAAGGACAAGAGATAGACAGATTAGGGGCGAGAGAGGAGAATCATTGTGAGTGTTCTAGCAAGATAGAATCTAAAGTTCGTGAAGAGTGAAGTTGATGCTGAGAGAAGCATGAACAGTTTTAACTTTATTTCCAGTTTTATTTAATATCTTTGCATAGTGAATGGTTAGAGATATGAACTCGAATATCATTTTCTATCCATCTTTTGTAAGCATGAGCTAAACTTTTTAAGCTTGGGTTGTTGACTGGTTTTTCTACTTGAATATATGCTGAAGTTGTTCCTTTTTTTGAATCTGGTGTTTGATCTAGATTTTGATTTGTTTGTCTACCTAAACACGATAGTGGAAGGTGGAGATATCACCTAGTGAGACCAATAGGAGATCTAGGTTAAGGAAGTCATGATTAATCTTGATTTCTAGTGTAGAGATGCATAGAATCTAAGACTTGCCAGAACCCCTGTTCTGAATAGTGTATTGGAAAGTAAAACCTATCATAGACATATGAAGGCTAGCAAGAAAACACAGATTTAGTGTTGTGAAAACAGTCTAGACAAAGAAAGGTGTGGTTACAAGAACCAGAGTTGATGTTTGAACAATTCTGTAGCATATAGGAAAGTAGATAACCAATAGTTGATAACACAAGTATATTTCATTCATGTGTAAATCCATATATGAACAGTTTATGATTATTCTGTGGGAAGAAACATTATTACTTGCATTAGCACTGTTTGGTTTTATTTTATATGCTTTCTTGTTATTCTAGATTAGAAAAGTCACAAATAAATCTTAATTTACAAACAATATGATGTGCACGGTTCACTTTCACTCCCTTGGGTACGATATCTGGACTTAGATCTATATTACTTGTTAACAACAAACACCTAACAGCCTTGTAGTGCACGAAGTTGAGTGTTGCCTTGATTGTATTGGAATTAGTTTAAAAAATCATGCCGGTTGTTGCCCTGGAAACACTGTGACGAGTAATGTCCTAATCTTCTACAGTTGTAGCAATTTGCACGGAATGCAGCGTATTCTCCTTGAAATAGGCGGTGGAATTCAGCTTCTTTTGGGACTCAATAAGTCAAAGACATATACATTGTTTAAAATTCCCCCTTGAAATAGTCCCAAGTTAGGGCCTCTTCTTGCTCAGGAATGAGTGTCTTCAAATGGGTGTCCCACCAATGCTCAGCCTAGTCGATTAGCTAAAAGGAGATGCGCTGGACCTTTTTTCGATCGGTGCAATCTAGTATTCTGAAATTCTTTAATGGACTTGATCTATGTTTCAGCCTTGGGCGGATCTTTGATTCCATTCAGTAATGGCATGTTTTTACGGGTGAAGACTTCTCCGGTTCTTTAGGATTTAGCATTTGGTACTTGTATCTACTCATCATATAGTCCCCTGTTCGGTTCATGATGGTTTCCTCCGCCTTGATCTTGGTTGGTTCCTCCAGATTTACATAAGGTTGGCCTCTACCACGACCTCTTCCTCGGTGTCTTCCCCGACCTCTTCCACAGCCTCGGTTTCTAGAAAGTGCTTCTCTAGGCGACATTCTGCAAAATAATTAATCATTAAAGGGATATTTACAACTTTAGGTATGCACAATGCGTAAGAAAAATCCTTTTAGAATTGCACATAAAAACAAATAATACGTTGATAAGGTAGGTTGTCCCCAAATTTAGGGTTAACAACTTTTTATGGGAGTGTACTCCTTTCAATACTTGGCAACCACCAAGATTATATTAATTTCCACAATAACAGGGATAAAATCAAATAGCAATGCAAAAATCTTAAGCATAACACCGATAAATATGTCCGAATGCCCGGAAAGTCCGCGGGTAGCTTTCCATTAAAATTTGGGGTTGTCTGCTTAGAAAATCGGCTTTCCCCCTGCTACCAATTCTAAATCAAAAGTTCTTCCCCCGTAGGACATATGCAAACTATTACAATGATTAAATAAAAATTAGACAAATGGTCCTGAAGAGATGCCCTACAGCAACTACAAGTTCAATCCTACAATTACAACTGATAATTAATCACATGTACACATCTATAGTGGGCAGGACAAGCAATCACAGGTCGTCGTCGGACGATACAAACAACTCATCGTCAAAATATTCGATCTCCTCGGGAGGATATAGGACCTGGTTGTCCATGTCTGGGTCCTCGTCCTCGATATTCCAGGCATTGTTTCGCCACTCTTGCTCCCATTGCGCCGACCAGTTGGCAACTATCCATTATTCACCAAGCGGAGCAACTTCATTTTGTGCGGGTATGTTCTGCTCATCCTCAGGTACCATCTGATCATTAGCCTCGCTTTCTTCTTCTTTTTCGGCTTCTTCACCCTCTTTGTTTTTGATATGTACGTAAAATGACCCTTGTTTTGATGTCTTTGCATGCTTGTTTGCACTCATTTTACTCCCATATCATATGTGTTTGTATTCTTTTTGTTGTGTTTTCGTGTTTTATGTGTATCAGATGGTGTAGGTTAGGTTTTGAGCATCATTCAATATTTTCGGCTTCATTTTGGAGGAAACTTGCCCGATCTTGCAGAGATCGGTCGATCCGGGCTAATCAGAGAAGAATTTCAGCCGATCCAGCAGATTTTGTGTTGTCGTAGATACCCCCCTACGACAACGGTTTTTAACCTTTGTCGTATGTAGTTACCACAACCGTGTAAAACTATTTTCATAGTCAATAATCAATTGTTGTCGTAGCTATACGTTGTTTAATAAATTACCCTTACGACAATGGTTTTTAAGTGTTGTTTTACATTATATACGACAACGGTTTATAACCATTGTCAATTCACGAATGTCGCTGTTGTTATTTACATTTTTGACAACGATTTTTCACACTCTAAACGACAACGCATCTATATTTATCGTTTTTGTAGATTAATAAATTAAAAAATAATTTATAAATCAATTTAAAACCTGTTAGTAAACTATTACGTAAACAAAATAATACACAATTTAAATCACGAAATCCACTTAGCAATCACATTCATCAACAATGTCCCCAAGTAGTTGTCAATCAATATCTCAAAATATAAAATATCCGAAACTACAAAGTAAATATTTATCTAGCATTATCCGAAAATACAAAGTAAATACTTGTCCATCATGTATATACTTGAACATAGTCTTGAACACACTCGGCCCATTCCTTGCGAACATCATCAATTTCCCGAACAGAATAACTCATTTTGAATTGTTAAACAAAAAAGAAAATAAAACATTTCCCCAACAGAATGTAATGAGATATTAAAAGAATAAGAGCAAATGATTACCAATGATTGCAGCGAACCAATCATCTCCACATTATCAGCCTCAATTATATCCTTCATGTATCTCATCACATAATAGCCACATTGGGATCCATCTGGTTGTTTAGGACCCTATGTTTGAAATCAATTTATTATAAGTAAGAAGCTAAATTCCCGGTATTTCCGCTTCAGCATACATGAATAACTTCCTTTCACTAATGCGCCAGAGCAGGAAAAATATACTAATATTGCTTCATTTTTATAAGTATAAGTTATGAACATACCTTGATTATAGTCCACTTAGGAGTCTTTCTTTTATTTTTTTTCTTCTCTGCGCAAAAAATCTTCAAGGCACTTTATATAATATAAACTTAATAAGTTAGTTGGGTAATTAATTGATTTGGAAGTATAAAAATAAAATATAAATATAATGGCAAATAAACTTACACATTAACTACTTGTTTCCAAATGCCATCACGAATACCATTATACAGAGGATCCATAATGTCATCCTCCTCGTTGTGAGGGTCAATAATTGTCAGAATCAAATGTTAACAACATTTATATCAAGAACCGCGCATTGTAATAATTGTTCAAAAGTATTCATATAACTAAAAAGAAAGTCAAATGATTACTTACCCCACATTACATGGTGCCAAGACAAGTTGATTATGCAATGTATCATTAAGTCCAGCTACCAATTCCCTGGATCTTTGTTCGGTTCTTTCATCAATGGATTTCTTATCATTTTTGGTTGATGGGATGTGTCCTATCTCATAAGGATCAACAAACCTGTACTTCACCACTTTCTTCAACTCTTTGATCTTTTTAAATAAAAACCTATAAATAAAGAAAATTTAATAAAATTGCAATAAAAAAATAAAGTAATTAAAAATGCAATAAACAAAGAAATGTTAATAAAATGCAATAAAGTTATATTACTTAACACATGTACACATCAATACAATTATATGATATTGGTTGTAACTGACAAAAGGGCTCGACATCTAGTAGATGTATGTAAATGATACGCTCGTGACGAAAGCAATCATCATCAAATCTGATTTTAATAGTGGACCTCCCTAAGGTTTTGTAGTACACGTAGACCATCTGTAACTGTTTCGGGACAGACGATACATCTATTGTAGGCTCTGTCTGTGATTGAATTTTTTTTCCTATTTTAGTTCTACAAAGTTTAAATACATATTAAGACTAAAACAAGCTTCTATCAATTGAATAAATGTAATTAATATTTTGTTACCTCTGTCTTCATTGTAACAAGGTGTATTGGCCACATAACTTGGGATCCTACACTTTCACCAATGTTTTGGCAGTCGTCAGTGGAACGGGCAAATTTGCATCTTCATGTATGGCCTCAACAATCATTATTTTCATGCAATTCTCATCAACATTATCACCTCGCCCATAGACCTTAACAATTGTACCAAATCCAACAACATATGGGACTGAGTCCAACTTTAATTCAACAAGTTGACCCTATAAATAAACATAAGTTGAAACAATTAAAATATTTATATATCAGCATACTTTTTCAGCTTAATTAGTATTGATCATACATGATAGTATGAATTTGTATCAATCAACTCTATATCTTTCTGAACCTCCATTTCCACATCATGAGAATATTTATTCGTTTCTGGTTTCTGTACTGAAAAACTGCCGATTTCTTCATTTCCAAATTTCTTGTAAATAAAAGCCTCAAGCTTTGCAATGCGCTCCTCTTGCTCTGCACTTCTCTTCTTCACCTTTGTCAACTCCTCTAGTTGTTCATTACGGTTCTTCTTTTCCTTGGGAACTCCAAGAACTCGGTTAATTGTTAATTTAGAGGCATGACCCCCAATACCCCTCACAAAACCACTGTGTTCATCGTTTTCCAGAACTGTATCAAGTATAGAGCCTCTCAAGTTTACAGAATCCAAAGACCCAGACTGTTTTTGTGATATAAACTCTTCCTGTATCAAGAAATAGAACAATTTAGTTATTGATCTGGGAAGAAACCCTGAAATATAATATATGATATGTGACATCAATTCCTTGAATATATGATATAGTTTTTATATCATTTTCTGAATGCTGTTGAAACTTTGATGTGCAGAGCAGTGGCTGCTGATCATTTACTGAAGGCTGGTGTTTTACTGTACAAATTCTTTTGTAGGGAAACAACTAAGTTCTCTACTGTTGGTATTAATGTCGGTATTTTTCTTAACTGTGCCAGGCTATATGAAATGCTCTGGTTAACATATACAGTCTGATATCTTTTTGTGCTTTGCATCAATCAGATATGAAAGTAGGGTATCAACGGCAAGCAAGTAAGTTTTAAGACATGTAGATTTTCTGCAATGTTGAAGACTAAATATAAGTACCATTCAACATCTAGAATAAGGGGACATCTATCAATTTTAAGATAAATAAATTAAAAGCCTGCCATACTTGATGACTTGTTATTAACCCTACATATTCAGATGTCTTGATGAGTCAATTTAACATAGATTTATATAGTTTGGGAGAGAAAGAGAGAGAGCAGATGAGAAAATCTGAAAAAGACAATGTCCTAAATCACATGATTAATGGTTTGTTCCGTCAACATGAGATATGGGATGCCATTATTAAGAAAGAAGTATGGCTGTGGACTGTGGTGAATGATGAATAAAGGAAAACTGCAGCTGCAATTTTTTATGACTAATGTAATTCTAAAGGAAAACTACAGCTGCAATATTTATTGCTTTTCTACTTTCATTTATTTTAATGTTGTCGCAATGAATGCTTTTCCTTGTTGGGTTATCTGTAATCCCCACCCTACACGATTTAGACAAATTCCAAACAAAAAAAACATAACAATTCAGTTATTTATCTGCTATGACAAAAATATAACTGACTGCAACAACTAGAAATATAATAAGGCCGACCAAAATTGAGTGAGTATCATGGTTCGTAATATCTCTAGCATATAATATAATCAATGAGCCACAACAGGTAAGTGCTACAAAAGAATTTTAAACTAATCAACCATGAATAAAAGAGAATTGCAAATGAATAACTTACAATCTAAGCAACTTTTTTATTTAGTTCCTCTCCTTCATATATTCCGGCTTTAATCTTTCGTCCTTCAACCCAAAGTGTAGCTTGAGTGATTTCAATGTCATCTGGCACTAAAGATGGCTGCCAGAATAAAGATTTCATCAAATTAACTAACTTACTTATTTCACTTTATAACTCCCATTTTATGTTCACTTACATTTTCTTCAGCATATTTTGCATACCATTTTCGTGACAAACGATATGGATAAGCTGATGAAGCTCTTCGATCTATTTGTTTCGCTCGCTTTTTCTGTAATAACAATGATGCATCGAAATTCAGTTTGTCCTTTAAATATTAAAATTATGTATTAAAATAAAATTGCACAATTTACCTTGAAATCTTCATTCAATCGACTGACAAGAAAAGTAGTCCAATCAGAGGACTCGATGAAAGGATACTTTGATGGTGGATCTGTCAAGCATGGTGAATCTAGTCTTGCAAAAACATAATCGGTAGTAAGTTCAGCTTTGAATTGACGCCACTTGGTATTAGAAGACTAGATGCATTCCACCTTCCAGCGTGTGTTAACATTGAAAGACAACTGTAATAGGTGTCATAAGATTAAAATGTATTTATCAGGTTAACACAAGTAAAAAAATATAAAATTTATTGAATTAAACTTACGTTTACTGAATCCCAAATAAGATCTTTCACTTCTTTGGGAACATCTGTCCATTTCTTGTAAGTGATGTTGACTTTTTCTCTAGCCAAAACTTCAATATAACTTTGCATTTGAGATGCAATTGACCCAACTTGCCCAAGCTCATTAAAATCTACATCTTTCTTTACCCCTTGAACCCTTTGAATTGCAAGACAATTCATATGTGTTCGTCCACTTTTTTATTAGAAGTCGCCGATGTTGTGCAATTGTCTGCTGCATCGTTTTTAGCCTCATCTACCTTCATCTGTTTACAATCAACAAAAAACACATAAAAAGTTAAATTTTACAATTTAAAGGAATAATTATAAAACAAGAATCATGAATACATATAAACCAAGAATATTGAAACAAGTAAAAATACATTAACACATTAGCATACCACAATCTGGTTTGTTTGGCAATTTCTTATCAATCCAAGTCCCATCACAATCAACACGGATGTATTGTGGTTCATTTTCATCACTAGTGTCATCATTTTGTTTAGGCAACGCTTTACTGAAAGAAGGACGTTGAATATCTTCAAAATCATTAGGTGATTCAAATTGAATGTAATCCCTTGATGGTGTTCAAAGTACGATAAACCATTGAGCATCAAGAGGGTCTTCAATACAAAAAACTTGTGTTGCTTGACTTGCCAAAATAAATAAGTCATCTTTGAATCCAATTCTTGTTAAGTTCACCAATGTGAATCCAAGATCATCAATTTTGACGCCACCGTTGTTCTGTACCCAATTACATTCGAACATTGGAATTCGGAACTTATGATAATCATGTTCCCATATCTCTTTGATTACTCCATAAAAAATCATGTCCGACACAATAGTATTTTTATCTTTTGTACTTGACACTTGCATAGTCTTTGCAACTATGCTTACTCCTGAGTTTTGCACGGTTCTCTCTGCATCACGCTCTTTGGTGTAGAAATTTACCCCATTCACTAAGTAACTGCCATACTTCAAAACATGGTTACTAGGCCCCTGTGCAATCCACCTTAACTTTTCTCATACTTGGTGTCCAGATCGAGCTAGTTCTCCTGCAACCTATTAACATTTTAGATAATATTCATTTTTCAATCTTGATTTTTAGGATATAATGTATTATATGTAATAGTTTTGAAACTTACTCTCTCGCGCAACCAACTACAAAATAATCGATTATGTTTGCCTTGATACTGTACTGTTGGCTTGTTTTGGGTCGTTGTCCTTAAATGGGTCATGTGCTCACTATAGATGTAAAGATTACATATGACATTAGTGACTAAAATATAAATAGTATATATGACTAGAAGCTTTTGTAAATAACCTGATATAAGGCTTGATATCAACATCATTAGTAAGTATGTAACGATGTGCTTGCATTAACTCCTCAGATGTAGTTGAACACACACTTGCCCACAAAAGAGGCTTGCTAAGTCCAACCTTATGTAGGGATTTTGGTATACCACAAGTTTGCACATTTGACAAGTAATCTGAGCAACATTCAACAGCCTCGTCAGCAATATAACGTTCAGCCATGCATCCTTCAGGCCTATTTCCATTTCTCACATAACTCTTCAACACCTGCATGTACCTTTCAAATGGGTACATCCATCTATACCATACGGGTCCACACAACCTAATTTCCCGTACTAAGTGCACTGTTAAATGAACAATGATATCAAAAAACGACGGCATAAAGTATTTCTCTAATAAGCACAACGTCTTCACAATTTCTCTTTGGATATCATCCAATTTTGATACATCAATCACTTTGCTACATGTCACACTGAAGAAGAAATAAAGTCGAGTGATAGTGTATCTCACATTTTCTAGTAAGACACCTCGAATTGCCACCGGAAGTAATTGTTGCATTAATGTATGAAAGTCATGTGACTTAAGCCCAGTAAGTTTCAAATCTTTCAAGGAAACTAGCTTATTCACATTCGATGAATAATTTGATGGAAGCTTCATTCGAGATAATATTCACATACCTTTTTATTTCAGCCCTACTAAGAGTATAACACGACGGTGGCAAATAAGTCCTCTTTTCGACTGGAGCTAACTGAGTCCTCATATTCATATGTACCAAGTCTTGCCTCGAGGCTAAACCATCCTTCATTTTATGTGGGATGTCAAGTAAGGTACCAAGAAGACTTTCACATATATTGTTTTCAATATGCATCACATCTAGATAGTGTCTCACATGTAGATGCTCCCAATATTCGAGTTCAAAGAATATTGACTTCTTCTTCCAAATTCTTTTATCATCATCTTTATTAGCTTTGTTTATTTTTCCCCACTTGCATTGTATATTAGCAACACTTTCTAAAATTTTGCTCCCACTCAAAGGTTTTGTTGCAGTTCTGAATTCTTGTGTCCCATCAAACACCTTCTTCTGCCTTCTGTAAGGATGGTTTTTATCAAGAAACCTTCTATGGCCGGTGTATGACATTTTCCGACTGTGTTTCAACCTAGTTGCAGAAGTGTCTTCACCACAAATAGGACATGCATGGTATCCTTTAACCTTGCACCCTGACAAATTACCATAAGCTGGAAAGTCGTTTATTGTGCATAACAATACAACTTTAAATTAGAATCGTTCATCACGAAAAGCATCATACGTTGGAACTCCAACTTTCCATAAATGTTTCAAGTCATCAATTAAAGGAGCCAAGTACACATCAATGTCGTTGCCCGGCTGCCTAGGACCCAAAATCGATAAAGTAAGCATGATGAATTTTCTCTTAAAGCAAAACCATGGTGGAAGATTGTAAATAACTAATAAGACTGGCCAACAACTGTACTTGGAGCTCATCAGACTATGAGGATTTATTCCATCAGCTGACAATGCTAATCTAAAATTTCTAGGTTCACCATGAAATTCTGGCCATATATGGTCAACAACTTTCCAATTGGAAGAATCTGCTGGATGACGTAGATGACCGTCCTTAACCCACTGGTCTGAATGCCAAGTTAAGTCATTCGAAACATCCTTGTTACGAAACATTCGTTGGAACCTTGGAATGGGTGGAAAGTACCATATAACTTTGCAGGAATTGAGTTTTTCATGAAAGTATTATTGCATTCTTTCCATCTTGAGGCACCACACGTTGGGCAAGTAGCATATTCTGAATACTCATTACGATATAGGACACAGTCATTAGGGCATGCATGAATTTTCTTGTATTCCAAACCCTTTGAGACTAAACTTTTCTTTGCTTCATATATAGTTTGAGGCAATTCATTAGGACTAGGTAACATGTCTCCAAAGATAGTGAGAAGATCTGTGAAACTACTGTCACTCCAACTATGATTTGCCTTTAGGTTGAAGAGTTTCACTATTGCAGATAGCTTGCTGAATTTGGTACATCCATCATATAATGGCTTCTCTGCATCCTCAAGTAATTGTATGAACTTACTTGGATCATCATCTCCTTCATATGCAGCATGTATCATATCAATTGGTTCTCTAAATTGATCATCTCCATGGTGCATTGAGCAACTTGATGCAGATCTTTCCCCATGCCATATCCATGTATGTATGTTAAGTCTATACCGTTACTTAAAAGATGCAACCTAACGACTTTGTTTTTCTTACTCTTTAGATTTCCACATTTTGTGCATGGGCATGATATTAAGACCTCGTCATGTGCATTTTGTGTGGCGAACTGCATGAAAGACTCTACTCCAACCATATACTCATCACTCAACCTATTCTTCGACATCCATGACTTATCCATTATGAACCTAGCTGAGAAGCTGATAAAAAATAAAACATAAAGTTTTGATTGAGTGATGCCTAAGATTGCATATTTATAACATAATTATAAGCACATTCAAATGTTTTTGGGTCAAAATAAAAAAAATAAAATCATTTTTTCATGATTTTATTTAAAGATGGTTCATATAAGAACTTTCCATTTCTCATGACTTATTTAAAGATGGTTCATATAAGAGATTAAGTTCTTAGCAATGTTGTAAAAAAACCAGTCTGGGCATCCCTATTTGGCCCGAAAACCATATAAATTATATAAATTTATTTTTTTGTTTAGAAATATTTATATATTTAAAATAATAAAAAATGTAAAATGAACTAACTGCTCGTGTTGCCTGGAATTGCCTCGGCGCTAAGGCCCTAACCCATCATCCAACTAGCACCAAGCAAATTTTACGACCAGGTTCTTATATGATATTATGAAGACACATTACTACATTGCTACAGGTCTGATTGTTGAGCAATCCGTCCCATTGCATGAGTCATAGATATGTTTAGATGAGAAGTTGAGCTTTTATTATGGTAAAGAGGAAAGAGTCTCTATATGTAAAATCAGTCTCATATTTTGGTATGTAAAATTTAAAAAAGTATATTAAAAAAAGTCTCTACAGGAATTTTGGTATGTTCTTATCTCGGAGAGTTTCTAGTTGGAAAATCAGTCTCATATTTTGATTGGTCCTATCTTTTTTCCCTTCAGTTTGAATCTGGAGGTGGGTTCAATGGGAACTGCCAATAAGTGTTTGTCAACATTTATTTAGGTCCAGAACACATCAATCTATGTTTGTTTCTTTTTCTCTGTCACATAATAATGCACAGTTTATGTCTATGTTGAATCACCTCTTGAGGCTTCTTACTTAACATTAATAGTTAGGCTATATTATAACTAATATTTTCCTTCAAAGTACTACATCCTGGAAAGTGGAAACAATGGCTAAGCTATATGTGCAGAAGTATCTAAATCTTATTTAACATAATATTTTTCTCTCGGTGCTTGTTTTATTGTAGTTCTTGTTGATCAGAGATTGTGTTGTAATTTATATTGCAATTTGGTAGTTGATCTGTTACTCACCAGTCACCAGTTACTAAACTATCTTCACTACTCAAAAGCATCAAGGATAACACTAAGTCTAAGTAGGAGTGGACAAAATCATAAAAATAAAACATCAAATAGAATCCCCATAAAATGCATTAGGCTGGAAAAAATTTCTCGTGAAGCCTAACCTCAATGTTAACAGCCTCTAAATCAAAGCAGCTTCAGTCTCTAATAAGGGACTCCTGACCACAGAGGCGAGTTGAGAGCGAAGGTTCGGCAATGGCGGCAGCGCGAGGAAAGGCAATCGTGCATCGCCGGCAGAGGTGGGCAGGCAGGCGTTCGTTTGTCGCCGGCAGAGGGCGGGCGGGCGAGAGGGGGTGTGCGACAGCATGGGACATGCAATCGACTCCTATAACGACGGCGACAATGTCGACGACAGTGGGCGTGTGTGGATGCGGCAAGGGCGATGGTGGTGGTGGCTGCCGTGTAGACTTGCAGGGGCGACGGTGGTGTAGAGAGGGTAGTTCGTGGGGATAACGGGAGGGAATTGGAAACTATAATTTAGGGATTTTGGGATTTAGGTTTTTTTTAAGAAGGGAATATAGGAAATTTAGGTTTTTTTATGAATGGAATTTAGTTTTTTTATTTTAGATTAATTTAGAATTATATATATGATATACAACAATAGTTAAATAACAACACTTAACTTTAAGTGTTGTCTTTTGTGTAATAAGACAATAGTTAAACAACAAAGGTGAGTTTCTACCGTTGTCTTTACGTATTTTTATATTTAAATAGACAACGCTTTAAGCTATATTCACTCTACAACAATGCCTTTAACCCTAAACCGTTGTCTTTTAACCGTTGTCGTTCTACAATTTTCTTGTAGTGATAGTTGATACGATTATTGCAGCCATTACGCGGATAAAATTGTCGAGAATAGCATGATTCCAAATGTTTTTTTATCCAATCCATGTGCAGAGAGAGGAACATAAGATGTTGATTTACGAGCTTATGGAGTAAGTTAGGAACTTATAACGTAACTGTTTGTAGTTTCTAGTCTCATCAACGACCAATTCGCCGTAACAAGGGATTGGATAGGGTAGGGTAATAGTCTATCTATCTATGGATTATTCATCTCGATTTGACTCAATTGGAGCCATTTGCATTTGATTCAACATCTCTTCTATATCTACTGAGTTTATTTGTGATCCTTGTTCTACCGAACTTTGTTGATATTGAGTCATTGATTTTCGTTAAATCTTGTGGCCTGATGAATGTGTTTAATGTCGCTTTTAGACAGATTGAATTTGAGCTTAGGAATTAGAACATACACAATGATTTCTACTTGCTTAGCTATAAGAAGCCATATGATTAGGTAGTATTCCGGAAGGGCGAAGTGAGTAAGTAGCTTGGATTGATATTTTTATTACTTGTTTGGCCTAGATTTCAGTGATCAATTTTAACGTCATCAAGTTTTTGGCGCCGTTGCCGGGGAACTTAATTAGTAGGTCTTTTGGATAATATTGAAAGTGTCGAAATTGTAGGCTAAGTGTTTGATAATTTGTCTCTTAGATTTGTTAAACTAGTTTGTTAATTGTTCTTATCTTGTTGTTAGATTTTTGTGTCTTTTGTTTGAAGGATTGTTGTTTGGTTTGTAGGTTGTTTATATTAACAAGGTCGAAGGCTCGGTTGAGGGAAGAGCAAAAACTTTGAGAAATATTTGAATGTGGAAGAGTTAGAATTGAAATTGGAATGGAGAACCAACCTGAGACCGGAAGAATTGATGAGTTGGAAAGGCAGCTGGACCTTATGAGAGCTTTGATCAATGAAAGGAATGAACCAAGAAAGCCTCTTCAAAATCTATTTCGACCGCAAGGTGAGCAAGTAAGCGGTGGTTTTCAGTTGGGAGTGAACGCCATACAGTTTGAGATAAAAGCAGAGTTCGTCCAGATGATTCAAAACAACCAGTTTGGGGGGCATGCAACTGAGGACCCAAATGTCCACATTTCAAGGTTTTTGGAGATCACAGATACGATAAAGATTAATCAGGTACCCCAACACCAAAAGAGGTTGCGGCTGTTCTCTTTTACCTTGCGAGATGGTGCTTGTCACTAGTTTGAAGAGCTGGACAAGTCGAATATAGCTACATGGGAAGAACTTCGTGAGAAGTTTTTGTTTAAGTTCTTTCCGCCAAGTCTCACGTTGAAATGAAGAGCTGAGATCACATCATTTGGCCAGAGATACAATGAGCCGCTCTATGAGGCATGGGACCAATTTCGGGATTTACTCCGGAAGCGTCCAAGGCATGGACTATCACGGAGCCAACAAATCTGTCAGTTTTATGGAGGATTAAACTATGAAACGAAGATTATGATGGATTCCTCATCGGGAGGTGCCTTCCCCGATCAAGAGGAAGATGAAGCTTGGGGGACCATCAAGAAAATGGTCGAAAATAGCTATCATTGGCCAAAAAGAAAGGAAAGATTACCGGTCGGTCAAGATGGTGAATGAGCATAAGGAAAGTTAAGAGTTGAAAGAAGAGATAGCCTTGATGCAAAAGAAGCAAGATGCTTTGTCTACCTTAGGTGGAAGAAGGGATGATTTAATGAGGATGAATTAAGAGGATGGTTATCCGGAGAGAGTGAATTTTGTAAATCAAAGAACGGGGTATAACAACATGCGACCTCAATATAACCCTCCGGCAAATGTGTTTTATCACCCTTCAAATCGTTTTCATCCGAATTTCTCCTACGCAAACCCCATCAATGCTTTAAACCCTCCAATGCAATTGGAGAATGGGGGTGTAGTGGTCAAGGAGGTTATGCAGGAGGAAATAGTAGATTTGGTAATCAAGAGGCTAGGAGAAATCCTAATGAGGAGTTAGAAAAGAAATTTGAAAAGTATGACGGGATGTTTGCCGAGATTCAATTGCAAATATCGTCCATTGCTAAGCAACTTAGTGGGAAGCACCAGATTGGGAAGTTCCCGAGTGATACAGAGAATATTCAAAAGAAAAGTCGTAGCATGGTCGAAGAAGAATAGTCAAATACCTCAAGGGCATAGATTCACTAAGTATTTGGTATCCAAAAACTTATGAGATTACTCTAAATGCATAGTGACTCTATGCCTTTGAGGTATTTGACTATTCTTCTGGTAGCCTCCAAGTGCGACTTCTTAGGATTGGCTTGAAACCTCGCACATACTCCAACTGAGTAGGAAATATCTGGCTAATGACTGTAAAATTGATCACTCAAATCTAGGTCAAACAAGTAATAAAAATATCAATCCAAGGAACTTCTCACAGCGCCCTTTTGGAATACTACCTAATCATGTGGCTTCTTATATCTAAGCAAGTGCAAATCGTTGTGTATGTTGTAATTCCTAAGCTCAAATTCAATATATCTAAAAGCGACATTAAACACATTCATCAAGCACCAAAATATAAAGAAAATCAATGTCTCAATATCAACAAAGCTCGGTAGAACAATGATCACAAATAAACTCACTAGAGATAGAATAGATGTTAAATCAAATGCAAATGGCTCCAATTGAGTCTGATCAAGATGCAAACACTTTAATCCCTAGATAGATAGATTATTACCCTACCCTAGCCAATCCCTTGTTACGGCGAATTGGCCGTTGATGAAGCTAGAAACTATAAACAGTTACGTTATAAGTTCCTAACTCACTCCATAAGCTCGTAAATCAACATCTTATGTTCCCCACATAGATTGGATAGAAAAATATATGAAAGCATGCTATTCTCAACACTTTTATCCGTGTAATGGCTGGAATAATCGTATCAACTATCACCTAGATTGGCTCATACGTACACCTAGGTGAATAAAACGCAGTCTAGCATGAATCAATCTCATATAGGGATGTTAACAACATCAAATCAACAAATTGTCACACATTCTTATTCAATTCAACATCCCAAGTAGATTCGAACATCATACCTAAGATTCGGTTCATTACAAATTGAAATTGACAACAAACAATTTCAAAGGAAAATACGAGGATTTCTTTTCTCAATCGGAGTATTTGGACTTGATCTACCGTCGAATCCTTCGAATCTTCACCAAGGAATGATAGTTTAGCACCTTGACACCTTGGGTGAGGTTTGGTGAGTGATGGAGGTTGGAATCGTAGAGAGAATTTAGGAGGATTTGGTGTAAATTTGGCAAAAGTTATGAAAATAACCGCTTTTCCCCCTTTTATAGTGAGCTAACAGAGCCTCGAATCGCCCGAAATGTAATGAGATCGTCCAGGATGCCCAGAAACAAAGAAACCATCTCTCAGAACGCACAGGATCGGCCGAGACAGACTAAGCTCGACCGAAATTAGCCTCAGAAATAGCAGATCGGTCGAGCACTGCACAGATCACCCGAAATCTGCCTTTGAACTCCAGGATCGATCGAAATTTGTTGGATCAGCCGAAATTCTTCTCTGATCAGCCCAGATCGACCGATCTCTATAAGATCGGGCAATTTTCCTCCAAAATCAAGCCGAAAATGTTGAATGATGCTTAAAACCAAACCTACACCATCCGAAACACAAAACACGAAAACACAACAAAGAGAATACAAACACATATGATATGGGAGTAAAATGAGTGCAAACAAGCATGCACAAACATCGAAATAAAGGTCATTTTACGCACATATGACAATCCCCCAAACTTAAACCTTTGATTGTCCTCAATCAAAACAAAGTAAAGCAATCCTTTGACCTCTTGAAAACACCTCATAGCTCATCTTGATTATCTTAGCATGTCCTAATCAAACGAAATTATCACCTAACTTTGTGACACGGTTAATGCTAAGGACGTGAACCACTCATCATATATGGATAAAAGAAATGAAATCACTCCCTCACATGTTTAGGGACGATGAGAATCACTTAATCAAAAGATATCGAGCTCAATTTCCATAGGCTTGCATCCATTCTCACCACTATACTACAATGAGTTAGCTTCTAGAATCAAGAAGGTCTTTGTTTTGGTTATAACGTGGCTTACTAAAAGGTAGGTGGTTTTAGGCCAAAGTAACTAAACTCCTTAATTTCCCAAGAACCCCCCTAAATTGCAACTATTATCCACAAAACCCGAGGCTTATTTGTGCACAAATCCTTCTTTCTTCTTTCTTCTCTTTCTTTTCTATTTCTCTTTTCTTTCTCCTTTTTTTTCTTTGGCACTTCACATCATTCATTTTTTTTCATGTGGGTGCATATGTTTCAAAACTTGCACCACTCTTTTACCATAATAATAATTTTGTAGGTGCCTGATTTTCTAGGATTTACATCAATCGTCTCTTCTTTCTTTTCTTTCATGCCTCATTCATTATAAACCAATAACCAATCAATTCCCAACCCATCTCACATCACCGTATTCACCCTCATTCCCTCTTTCCCCCCCAAACTTGGTGCTAATAATATCAAAAAAAATTCTACAAATAAGCTCAATCGCGGGGGTCAAAGATATGAAAGGCAAAAATTTATCAAGATAACCACCTTATACTCTCGATGTGTAAGGTAGGACTAGTAACCGATTTCCTAATATAATCTTCTAGTTACACCCTCATGCCAAATAGATCGAGAATAGATGCAAGTTCTCAATTTTTCGCTCTTAATCTCGCCTCTCTCAAACAAAATGGCTATGACAATATCAAGGCTAAAATACTCTCAGCTGTTTGTCAAGTCCCATGCATTAACCACAAACAAAACTCGGCAATTCAAAAGTGAGAATCGAACATGCTTCGACACCAGGATTCCGGGTTGAGATAAAATTCTAACTTCACCATGTAAATCATGGTCCAATCTCAAGTCTAGTTTGGGTTCATCACACACACATAAGCACACAAATCCTAAAAAAAACAACTAAATGCAATGCAACAAATCTAAATGGCAAGAGAGCGATAAAATGCGTTACCCATCGGTACCCACGATCGAACCGCTTCTCCAATGCCTTATGTACCTACTAAACAAACACAAACACCACCAATTTTTGAGCACATTCATTCCGTTAAATTCTCATTTCCGTCATTCAAACCACAAACCAATCAATCAAGAAATATCAAACATCAACCACTAGCACAACCATTGAAATCAATCAATTCTACATTCCACATACCAAACAAAATTGAAAGAAGTTAATCATGCTAGCTCACTAATAATTCCAACATCCATCCATAATCAAAGTCATCCAAAATAAAGGATCCAAATCCAAACCACACATCAAAATATAAAATCAAATCCAAAAGTAGATCAATTATCATAGTACAACCATATCGAATTTAAATCCTAAAAGTTATACAATCAATGCTTAACTAAAATAGGACAAGATAAAGGAGGAGAGGAGAGAATGAACCAAAGCACCGGCAACCGGCACATCCCCCCAAACTTAGTCAAGTGAGACTAAATTTGTAAGAACGAGTGACGAAGCATCATCAATCCTCTCGATCCTGTGGTGAGCAGTCACGGAGGCGACGAATATACGGTACCGGAACTTGACGCAGTAGCTCACGAACATCCCCCTGGACCTCGTCAACTCTCCTATCAAGGCCAGCAAATCGGGTGGCAATGGCAGCCTGGTCAGCTACATATCTGGTCTGAAAGTGGAAAAACCATCCTACAATGCGCCCATCCGAACATCAAGACCCAGTACAAATAAAGATAAAGATGCAACTGAGTCAGCAGTACGCTGCATCGTAGAGACCAACTGTTGTTGTCAGTCCTCCAAAGGTGGTTGATTACTTGACCCAGCTCGCTGCTCGGCCTACTCCTCCTAAGATAAATTGCTAAGGATCATGAAATACCCAACTTGAGACAAGATCCCCACCATATCCTTGTGTTCCTCAGTATCTAGCAACCAGTAGGACATATCATCCAAATCCACGACAATGGAATAATCAAACTGAGGCAACTCCATTGAAAATGTCCCAAATCGGTAATACATTTCACCACGCCGCCCTGGAGTCAAAAATTTACCTGCTACAAGCGAGGTAGTATCCAAGAACAGAGCAGGGGCAGTAACCCAAGACAAATTAATATCCAAAGCAGCCAAAATAGGGGTAATGATACCACCACAAATAGAAGGTGTCTTCGAATTCCACAATCTACTCCAACCGTCCATAAGCATCGAACCCATTTAAAATTGTATTCCATTCATGATGCGGCTAAAAGTTCAATAAAAATTAAACTCTTAGCTACACAAGAATAAAATTTGTCAAATCCAGGTCCTTCTTCCCTTCGCCCACTAGATTATCGGGATACTATAGCAAAGTCTAATAGCTAGGTAAGATAAAATCGTTGAGTAGTTTCTATCAATCTAAGCATTCAATTTAAACCTATGCTAACAAAATATAACAAACATTTAATTACACAAACAATAAACATTCAATCAATTCTCTCCACACATTGGTAAACCAAGACAAACAAATACTCAAATGAGGTAGATAGGATGTTGAAATAAACGTAGATGCAATCCAATTAGATTAATCATTGATGTAAACACGTTTAATCCCTAGGAGATTGAGCAATCGACCCTACACTCGTTAACCCCTTGTCACGGAGAGCTAACGGTTGATGATGCTAAGACTTGCAAACAGCTACGTTATTAAGCCCTAGACCACTCCAAATTGAACGTCAATTATCGCCCGACGACCTAGCACCGCACAGGGATTGGAACTAAATTCGTATGAATCTACACTATTCAAATGATTCCGCCCGCGTGTTGGCTGCAACGTTCACGTCAACTACCCCCTAAGTTGGCTATTACCTACACCTAAGAGGTAAGGAACAAGTTCTAGTGCAATTC
>JAPKLW010000068.1:75412-102892 GCA_026898455.1 Plectranthus barbatus
TTTTTCCACTAGCTCCACCAAACATACCATCAAAAGCAATGTTCAACAAATAAATCCATTCAACAAACTCAAACACATGAAAATATCCATACATATTATCAAGATGAGCATAATCCAAAACATTCATCCAAGGTAGAATATCAATATAGGTACAACCAAATCGAATCATATCCAATAAAGGGACAATATCCAACAACCTAAACTAAGCAAGATAAAGGATAGGAGATGGAGAAGAATAAACCGAGGCACCGGCTACCGGCACATCCCCCCAAACTTAGTCAAGTGAGACTAAGTTTGCAAAAATGGTGGACTGTGCATCGTCACTCCTCTCGATCTTGTAGTTCCTCCTACAAACACAAAACCAAACAAACTAGACATTTATTCAAAATCAAAGCAACTAAAAGCAATTAAACAAAAGAAAGAAAATTGGTTGGGTTGCCTCCCAACAAGCGCTTCCTTAACGTCGGTAGCTAGACGACCTTACCACATCACCCATTGTCAAAAATCTTGTTGGTTTTTAATACACCTTTCTCTCTTAATCTGCATTTACTTGGGAGCAATTTGTCCAAGGCAATTTTTCTTTCACCCCTATCATCTCTCCAAGGAAGATTGATTATCTTAAAAATCTCGAATGTCCAATGTGGTGGTTCCTTTTCTGATTTGATCTCCAAGGCATCATTTAACGGAATCCAAATTATATACGTCTCGACTTGTCCCTCATTTGGATTTATCAACCACTTCTCATCACCTCCTTTTCCGATCAAATCATCCAATTCATACACTTTGTCTCCTAGGATCACCTTCTTTTCCACCTTGTCTATCAATCTTGAAGGAAATGTAGGTGCCACATCGCCACATGGACTTTCTGCTAATATTTCCACCTCATTTTTCTCTTCATAAAGATGTACCAAGGCCGGAACGTCTTGCATCTCCTCAAGTGAAGGTATCTCAAGAGCACCACTCTTCTCACATTCAAAGACTTGCAACTCCTCCTTGGTGCCTTCATCCTCTTCATCTTCTTGGAGTAAAGCTTCTCTTTCCTTATTTGCTTCATTTTCTTGAATCTCCACTATTTCCGTCTCTTGAAATCTTACTTCCTTAAGTACCATTACCTTATCCTCACATTCATCTTCCAAAATTTCATCAATCTCCTCACAACTTCCTTTGAAACCTATTTCCTTGTCAATTGGATGCTCTTCCACATGAGGCTTCTCACTCACCTTCTTCAAGAGTTCGGATAATTGCATTTTTAATTCCAAAAGATTTCCCGTGAGCTTATCCTATTTCCTCTTCAAAGCTTCCCCAGATGATCTCGCTTCTCTAACTCTTTCATGATCACGGCTACCCCATTCATCACAATGAACTCTTGTCATGTTTGGATTCCAAGTTTGGTTCTCATCAAGTCTTCATGGAGAGTAGCCATTAGATGGGGGATAGTTCATGTTGTTCCGGAGGTCACAATTCCCCCATTTATCTCCATATCTTTCATTACTACACTCCTCTTCTTCATATCCCCAATTCGGCTTCACCTTCCGATCATGTCTCCTCTCTTCCATCCATGGGTAGTTCTCTTCAAATACCAACCGAATTGGCTTCCTCGATCATTGTCTCTCCAACATCTTTGCTCTCATATCATCCAATTCCCTTTGGAGATTGTTAAGCCTATCCGATTGAGTGCCTCGATGATTCTCCATTTGACACCTACAACAATCCAACAAACTCAAAGTACCAAAAAATACAAAAACAAACAACAAATTATTCACACAAACAAAAACACAAACACCTAGCCTACAATCTTAACTTTTTCCCCAATATCTAGCAACCTACTAAATGAAGTCCCCGGCAACGGCGCCAAAACTTGATGCGGCTAAAAGTTCAATAAAAATTAAACTCTTAGCTACACAAGAATAAAATTTGTCAAATCCAGGTCCTTTTCCCTTCGCCTGCTAGATTATCGGGATACTATAGCAAAGTCTAATAGCTAGGTAAGATAAAATTATTGAGTAGTTTCTATCAATCTAAGCATTCAATTTAAACCTATGCTAACAACATATAACAAACATTGAATTAAACCAACAATCAACATTCAATCAATTCTCTCCAAACATTGGTAAATCAATACAAACAAATACTCAAATGAGGTAGATAGGATGTTGAAATAAACGCAGATGAAATCCAATTAGATTGATCATTGATGTAAACACATTTTAATCCCTAGGAGATTGAGCAATCGACCCTACACGCGTTAACCCCTTGTCACGGCGAGATAACGGTTGATGATGCTAAGACTTGCAAACAGCTACATTATTAAGCCCTAGACCACTCCAAATAGAACGTCAATTATCGCCCTACGACCTAGCACCGCACAGGGATTGGAACTAAAATCGTATGAATCTACACTATTCACGATGATTCCGCCCGCGTGTTGGCTGCAGCGTTCACGTCAACTACCCCCTAAGTTGGCTATTACCTACACCTAAGAGATAAGAAACAAGTTCTAGTGCAATTCAAGCTCTCAAAGGAAAGTAAACAAACAATTATCAAACCTAATCTTCATGCATCCTTGTTCAAATCAACATCCAAATTGAACTAGAGCAACATACCTCTCAATTGTAACAATACAAAGTTGAAATCAAATACATCCATTACAATTGATAAGTAGAAAGTGAAATCTTCCCCAATTGGATTTGCTAGGTCTTGATCTACCCCCTTGGATCTTCAATTCTCCTCCAAGGATTGATGAATTAGCTCCTTGATATGTTTTGGAAGAGATGGAAATGGAATGGTAGAGAGAATTTAGGAGGTGGTTATTCAAAGTTATGAAAAAGTATCTAAAAGTTATCAAAATAACCGTTTTCCCCCTTTTATAATGAGCAAACAGGGCCTCGGATCGGCCGAGCCAAAGTTGGCTCGCCCGAGCCATGCTGAAAACTACCAAATGCTGAAAACTGCGTTCTGGCTCGGACGAGCCAATTTGGCTCGACCGAGCCACTTCTCTGAAGGGTTTGGCTCGACCGAGCCAAGTTGGCTAGGCCGAGCAAAGTCTCTGAAATTCCCCCTGCACCCTTCCTGCTCTGCTCGGTCGATCCTTCTTCCTTTTTACTCCTAGCTTAGGCGATTTTCATCCAAAACTCATCCAAAAGTGTTGTTTTATGCTCAAAACACATCCTACAACATTTCAAACACGAAAACAAGACAAAAGAACAACAAAAACATATGATATGAGGGTAAAATGGCCACAAACATGCACGCTCACACATCGAAAAATAGGTCATTTTACACACATATCAATTCACCAAAGCATAAGGCTTATATAATGTTCTAACTAAATCACATTGCTAGACTCGTATCTACAACACACCGATCCACCCACCAGTTTTTGAATATATCTAAAGACAAGATTCCGAATGGCCGTAGCTCTACAAGACATAATGTTAAAAGACTGGTCAAATGTTAAACCAGTAAGAGACTCCTAGAAAATAACAAAATTCAGTCCCTCCGGCACAAAAGTAGCATGCTCATCACATCCAAGAATTTTATCCAGTTCAGACCTCTGAAGAAAATGTTCCTTACCTCGCATTTTGAATTTCATTGAGAGGGGATTACTGTTGGCACCTTTCACGATAGTGATAGATGCTAAAAACTCCTTGGTCAAGTCCATGTAAGCTGGCCATTGTGCGGTAAGCAACGTCCCCCATCCAGTGCCGGTAAGAAAACTCCACACATCATTCTTCGGCCCAAAAGCCTTCAATGTATCCTTACATGGATACTTCGTGCCCACGATTTGCCTATCCACCAAACTTTTGTACAGTGCAAACTCCTCATCATCAAACCCTTTGGCCGCCTAATTGAAGAAGAGGAACTTCCCTTAGACTTCTTTCTTGCCATGATAGAAATAAAGGAGTGAGAACCTATAAATTCAGAGAAAATAAACACAAGAAACAATTTGAGAAGGGAAATTTTGACAGAAATAGAGATGGGGCGAAATGAACCCTAGAACTCTATTTAAATCTGCGTGCAGATCGGCCGATCCGAAGGAAGATCAACCGATCCGAGGCTCTGGCCTCCAAATCTCGGCCTGCTCGATCCAGATCAACCAAGCACTACACATCTCGGTCGATCTTCGCCTATATCCGTGAAAATTTTTGAATTTCACCCTTTCTCAGCCGATCCCACAGCAGCAATGTTTGAGATCGAGCGATCCTCCTCGAGCTATGTTGATCTGAAATGTCCTGGGTCTGAAATTTTCTCAATTTTGCAACTCCCAAGCATCTTTCCTTCAATTCTACAACTCCAAAACAAGTAACTCCTTCCAAAATCTGAGCTTTCAACCAAAAAATCGAATAAGCTCTGCAAAAACATCAAAATATCAAGAATCTTGTATCCATTATTAGCAAAACATAAAATCAGAGAAATTTAACAACCTTAGCAATGCAATTATACAACTAAAACCTTATTCAAAAATCAACATAATCAAAACAAGTAAATGTTGGGTTGCCTCCCAACATGCGTTTCTTTATAGTCAATAGCTTGACTTCTTACCTCAAATTTGTCAATCGTGATCAAAAGGAGCGGATCCGAAACTCATACCTTGCTCAAGTGTCCAATGCTCCACAGGGAACACCAAGTTCCGCCTAGCACTCCTAGGTAACTCCTCATCCACTCGAGCATTCTTTGTTCGTCCTCGCTCTTCATCCGAGTAATCCTCCGGATCCTCATCTATCTTCTTGCTATCATCAAATGTGCACATCCTCGGATCACCATCATCCTTTAGCCTTTTCTTCCAAATTTCTCTATCAACTTCAACTTGCTCATAAACTTTCATCTCTTCAAGATTTCTTGTTGGCAAAGAGAATAAAACCTCATTTCTACAACATTAGAAAGTCAATACACCATTCTTCATATCAAAGAGAGCATCGGCAATATGTAAGAAAGGCCTCCCAAAAATGAGGTGAATTCCTCTCTAGTTTTCCATATCCATAATTAAAAAGTCCCTTGGGAATGTGAAACTCAAAATCTCCACGTGCACATCTTCAACAATCCCCCACGGGCAAAACATGGTATGATTAGCCATTTGAAGCACATGGTTCGTGGGTTTTCAATTATCCTACATCCAATTCCTTAAACAAGCTTCAAGACATGACATTAACACTCGCCTCGGAGTCACACAAGGCTTTCTCAACTTTAATGTCCCCTATCTTGCAACTTACAATGAAACTCCCCGGATCTTCCTTTTAGTTAGCCACACTCTTTCCTTCATTCTAATTTCTTCTATCTCCAAAACCTTCCTCATCACTCAACTCATCCTCTATGAGTTCATCAAGCAATGACACACGTTGTATCTCATCCGGTGTCGACATCTCTACATCTACTTTCTTAACATAATCGAAGAAAAGAACTTCTTTGTCATCATCTTCCTTCTCAACCTTCACTTCTTCTTTAGCCAAATCATGTTCATCCTCGACACCGACACACTCCACATTTTCCAATTTAGGAGTCATGACTAATGTTATCTCATCAAGAGTTTGCTCATCTTCGACCATGCTACAACTTTTCTTTTAAATAGTCTCCGTATCACTCGGGAACTTCCCAGCTTGGTGTTTCCCACTAAGTTGCTTAGCAATAGACGATATTTGCAAATGAATCTCATCAAACATCCCGTCATACTTTTCAAATTTCTTCTATAACTCCTCGTTAGGATTTCTCCTAGCCTCTTTATTACCAAATCTACTATTTCCTCCTGCATAACCTCCTTGACCACTACTCCCCCTATTCTCCAATTGCATCAGAGGGTTTAAAGCATTGTTGGGGTTTGCGTAGGAGAAATTCGGGTGAAAGCAATTTGAAGGGTGATAAAACATATTTCCCGGAGGGTTATATTAGGTCGCATGTTGTTGTACCCCATTCATTGATTTACAAAGTTCACGCTCTCCGGATATCCATCCTCATACTTCATCATCATTAAATCATCCCTTCTTCCACCCGAGGTAGAAAAAGCATCTAGCTTCTTTTGCATTAAGACTATCTCTTCTTTCAACTCTTCACTTTCCTTATTCTCATTCACCATCTTGACCGACCGGTAATCTTTCCTTTCTTTTGGCCAATGATAGCTATTTTCGGCAATTTTCTTGATGGTCCGCCAAGCTTCATCTTCCTCTTGATCGAGGAAGGCACCTCCCGATGAGGAATCCATCATAATCTTCGTTTCATAGTTTAATCCTCCATAAAATTGACTGATTTGTTGGCTCCATGAGAGCCCATGCCTTGGACACTTCCGGAGTAGATCCCGGAACCAGTCCCATGCCTCATAAAGTGGCTCATCATATCTCTGACCAAATGATGTAATCTCAGCTCTTCTCTTGAACGTGTGACTGGGAGGAAAAAACTTAAACAAAAATTCTTCTTGTAAATCTTCCCATGTGGCTATGTTTGATTTGTCAAACCCTTTGAACCAATGTCTAGCACCATCTCGCAGGGAGAAAGAAAACAACCTCAATCGGATTTAGTCCTGTGGCACTTGATTGAGTTTTATAGTCTCGTTATATTGGAGAGAAAAATATATGAAAGCATGCTCTCGACACTTTTATCCGCATAATGGTTGCAATAATCGTATCAACTATCACCTAGATTGGCTCATACCTACACCTAGGTGAATAAAATGCAATCTAGCATGAATCAATCTCAAATAGGGAAGTTTACAACATCAACAAAACTCAATTGTCACAAATTCTTATTCGATTCAACATCCAAAGTAGATTAGAACAACATACCTAAGATTCGGTTCATTTCAAATTGAATTTGACAACAAAACATTTCAAAGGAAAATACAAGGATTTCTTCTCTCAATCTGAGTATTTGGACTTGATCTACCATTGAATCCTTTGAATCTTCACCGAGGAATGATAGTTTAACTCTTTGACACCTTTGGTGAGGTATGGTGAGTGACGGAGATTTGAATCGTAGAGAGAATTTAGGAGGATTTGGTGTAAATTTGGCAAAAGTTCTGAAAATAATCGTTTTCCCCCTTTTATTGTGAGCTGACAGAGCCTCGGATCCCCTGGGATGTCCAGAAACGAAGAAACCATCTCTCAGCACGCACAGGATCGACCGAGACAGACTAAGCTCGACCAAAATCTGCCTCTGAAATAGCAGATTGGTCGAGCACTACACAGATCGCCTGGAATCTGCCTCTAAACTCCAGGATCAACCAAAATCTACTAGATCAACCGAAATTCTTCTCTGATCAGCCCAGATCAACCGATCTCTGCTAGATCGGGCGATTTTCCTCCAAAATTAAGCCGAAAATGTTGAATGATGCTCAAAACCTAACCTACACCATCCGAAACACAAAAACACAAAAACACAACAAAAAGAATACAAACACATATGATATGGGAGTAAAATGAGTGCAAACAAGCATGCACAAACATCGAAATAAGGGTCATTTTATGCACATATCACTGGTCTACTTGCAGATAAGTATAGAAGCAACCAAATAATGCATTTGCACATGGTTAGATTGACTGCTTCTCCTTCTTCATCAAGATTAATTTGAGCACTTGGGCTCATAGAAATCCTCTAGGGCTTGGTCTTCCTTGGTGTACTTTTTCTGGTTGATGAAGATTACTCCTGCAGTCGAATTATTTGAAAACCTAGAAAGTTAGTCAGTTTACCTATCATGCTCATCTGGAAGTTGCTTTGCATAAGTTGGGAAAACTAATCTCACATCTTCAAGTTTCTGCATCCGAATATAATATCATGGACGTAGATTTGCACTAGAGGGATTTTTTATCCATCCTTGATCATGAACAACGTTGTGTCAAATTTGTCTATTTGGAAAATATTCTTGAGGAGAAACTGAGACAACATCTTATACCAAGCTCTGGGTGCTTGCTTTAACCCAAAGAGAGACTTTCTCAATTTATAAACTTGATTTCCTTCTTCTAAGCCAGGGAGCTGTTCCACATATACTTCTTCCTTGAGCTACCCATTTAAAAAGACACTCTTCACTTCCATCTGGAAAATTGTGAAGTTGTTGTGAGCGATATAAGCAAGGAATAGTCAAATAGCTTCAAGTCTGGAAACTGGAACAAAAGTCTCGTTGAATTCAATCCCTTCAGATTGAGCATACCCCTTTGCTACTAGCTTTGCTTTATTCCTTACTATATTCCCCGTCTCGTCTCTCGTGTTCTAGAAGAACCATTTGGTGTTGATAACTGACTGATGATTTGTTCAATCCACCAAGTACCAAACTTCGCTTCATTTGAACTCAGCAAGCTCCTCTTGCATGGCATTGATCCAGTTAGTTGACTTCAGAGCATCTCCAATCTTCGTAAGTTCTGATTATTGAGAGATAAAAAAAGTAAGCAATGCTCTTCCTTGTCTCATGCAAACCAAGTTAGCAACATTGTCGAACACAACTTCCTCGGGATGGTTTCTCAACCGTTTTCGGCATCTAGAGTTAGGTAAGTTCAATAGGTTGTACGAATGCACCAGGATACTCAGTACCGTCTGCTCCCGATAATGGAACTTGAACTAAGGTTAATTCCACCAAGGTTATACCATCTATAACAGGAACTCGATCTTCATCACCTTGACTGGAGTCTCATTCTCCAGTGGTGTCGTCCACATATTGTGTTCCTTGGTCTTCTTGACGCACTGCCGGTTGAACTTCTTCAAGATAATCATCTCGATCGTCTGGTAAGTCAGTTTGAGTAGGCAACTCTGTTTAGTTTTGCCTTCAAATTGAGCTTTGTCTTAATCTCTTGAAGTTCCCCCTTGATTGATGCCTACGTTTATTTTTAGTGAACCAATGGCCTTAGCAAGGTCGATTGCATCACTGACCTTGTCCTCTGGAGTACTTGGATGATCATTCACAGATTTGGATTGAAAAACATTATATAAATCTTCTTTATCTTAACCGAGTTTCTCACAACCATTCTTGACCTCATAATCACCAAGTTCCAGGTCCTTTAAAGTCATGCGCACTAAAATAGACTCAAAAAAAACAACAAAGCATGTTAGTTCAATAAGTCTGGTGTTCTTGTTGAGTACTCTGTATCCCTTCATCCGCTTTGGGACTGAAAGTTTTCAACTTCGACTTTCCATTGTCATGGATGTAACATGGAGACCAAAAGCACGAAAATGATCTATAGAAGGCTTACGACCATTGAAGACTTCGTACTGGGTTTTGTGATGGTCACTGTTAATAGCGCTTCCATTCTAAGTATAGCATGCCGTCATCAAGGCTTCTCCCAGTAGCCTTCTCTTAAGTTAGCTTCAGCAGGTATAGTTCTTGCTGCCTCTTTGAGTGTTCTGTTTCTCCGTTCAGCAAGACCATTCTGCTGGGGAGTTCTTGAAGCTGATTTCTCATGAGCAATGCCAGCATTAGCACAGAAATCCATCAGAGGACCAATGCAAAACTCAGTTCGATCGTCACATCTGATTCTCTTCACTGTGACTCCCTTGTTGATTTGCACTTGAAGGATGAGCTCTGGAAGTTGAATATTAACTTCGTCCTTGCTCTTCAGCAGCCTTACCCATGTGTATCTAACTAGTGCTCATGAACAAAACAAGAATCAATACAAGTAATCATCAGCATCATCATAATCTCTCATACACCTACAAACAATCAAACAATAACAAGATCAAACACTAACCAAGTGATAACAATAGAGGGAAAATAGGACATTGAAAGAACTTTGTAGTGACAATTTACAACCAATTGAATCATGCAAACACTAATAAATCTTCTGATAGATGGTCAATCCACACTTATGTGATTAATTCCCTTAGCACCGACAAACTAATTGTAGATGAGCTTGATTTATCAAACCGGCACGTTATCCAAATCTAACACACTCCCAAACGCTCGTGGATTCTTAAGCTATATGCTTTCTCCGCACATGAAATGGATAGATAAATGCATAAGAACATGCTAATCATGACACACTGATCCGCTTAATAGTTGCAATCGCTATGTCAAGTATCAAGTAATTAACTCTTATCAACATCACTTCAATAGGAATAAGATCTAGCATGCCTTAATCATCAAGGAAGAGGTAAGCAAGTAATCAATTGATCAAAAATCGTCCTCTACATTGTTCAATCCAACATCCCAAGGTGTTTAACCACTCATACCTTTGAGTTGGTACAATTGAATTGAAAGACAAAACTTAGCCATTACAAAGAGACTTGAAAGTGAAATTTCCCCTAAATTGGATCCTTGGCCTTGATCTAGACTTGATTATGAATTATCTTTAACAATTAGATTGATTTAGATGAAGATCCTCTTCTATGGAGTGGGTAGAGTAATTTGGAGTGAAATAACTATAAAAATGAGTAAATGTGCCAAAAGTTCTCTTCCAATTCGTCCTTCCATCTTTTATACTAAATTCTCAGACTTCCATCTCGCCCTAGATGAGATTGGCTCGACCTAAATGCTTCAAAACTGAAAAACCGCCAAAACAGCATGTCTTGGATTACTGGGATAGATCGGGCTCAACCAGGATTTACTTCTGTCTGGCAGATCCTGGCCGAGCTGGATAGGGGTTCGATCAAGATAAGCCAGATAGTGGCAAATCTCGATCAAACTTGGAGTTGTCTGGACCGAGATTTGGCTCTAAAATCTTCCCTCTTGCTCCTCTGCTCCATCCGGGATGGTATTTGCTATCCTTAGACACGATCCCGGTTGATTTTTCTCCAAAATTGGGCTAAATATGACAAAAAAGTCTCAATCCCTTCCCTACACAACACCAACATAGCAAAATACGAAAACAAGAAAAAAACACACAAAAATCATATGATATGTGGGTAAAATAAACACAAACAAGCATGCAGACATATCAATAAGAAAGTCATTTTACACACATATCATAATCACCCAAATATAAATCTTTGATTTTCCTCAATCAAAACCAAGAAAAGAAATCATCCTGCCTAGTGCAATACCTCATAGCTCATTATATCCATCTTAGCATGCCTCATTCAAAAGAGATTATCACCTAAATTTGTGCAATAGTTAATGCAAGAGACTCAAACCTCTCAAGAAAATTGATATAAGAAATGAAATACAATCCCTCACGTGTTTAGGGATGATTCACTGAAGCACGAGATATCAAGTTTAATTTCCATAGGCTTGCGTCCTTTCTCACCACTATACTACAACGAGCTAGATCCTAGAATCAAGAAGGTCTTTGTTTTGGTTATAACATGGTTATCTAAAAGGTAGGTAGTTTTAGGCCAAAGTAATTAAACACCTCAAATTCCCAAAACCCCCCAACATGTACTACAATCAACCAATCCCGAGGCTTATCCAACTCACTTCCTTTTTTCTTCTCTTTTTCACTTTTCTTTTCTCATTCCCTTGTAGGGTTCACTTTTCTATCTTTTTTTTTCTTTTTCACTACAAATTTTTCATTGGTGCTCACTTTTCATGACATGCACCTTCAATCTTCGAACTTTTCCAACTTTTCACTTTCTTTTCTAGTATCATCAAATGGGATTCCATTCAATGAACAAACCAAACAATTCAAAACTAAAACTCACAACACCGTATTCACCCTCAAACTCTCATTCCCCCAAACTTTGTCCTAATCATATCAAGGAACAATCTCCAATAAGGCTCGATCACGGGAAACGAAGGTAAGAAAGAAAAATATTGATCAACAGAATGCCTTCTACTCCCAATGTGCAAGGAAGGAACTAAGAATCGATGGCATAATATCATTTTCTAGTAAATAGCTTATGCTAAATAGAATGAGAATGAATGCAGATTCTGTAGGGTTTGAGTCTACGATGGACAACACGAGTTGCCATTAATGAATTTCTTGCCAAGGATCGTTCTTAGGATATCATGAAAAAATTTCAATTAAATAAACCATGATATCCTATGTATGCTCCTCAAAATTAATTGCAGATGATGGATTTAGGGAATACCTGATTTCACTGTTTGATCTACAGATCTAGATTGGAGCCAATAACGATGAAATAGATCTGGATCTGAATTTGAACACCGACGATGAAAAATTGTTCCTACAGATCTGATCTTACGATCTGTTCCTTTGCTCCTTAGAAATCTGGTGAGGATTATCTACCAAGTTGAATCCGAGATCTGGAGAAATCAATCAGTTTCTCCCACCGGATTAGCCGCCGCCGTTCTCACTCAATATACTGAATATACTGAAAAGTCTAACATGATCTGATTGAGAGAAGGCCTATATATAGTGTTAGGGTTTTGAGAAACCCTAACCCTAATGGGCTTGAGCAGTTCATGGGCCAAACCAGGGACCAGATGCAAATAATAAAGTGGGCCCTCTTTATTAATTAATCCTTCCTTGTTCAACCCAGAACATAATTAATTAATAAAACATTGTTTTAACCTTCACTACGGTAACAATGCTGACTCGCCCCTTTATTACCACGTTATTAGGAACGGATTGCACCAAACTAACATGATCCACATATTTAAGGTTTTAGACATTCATTAATTATTTTGGCTTATGACAATCAGCCACAATTAATTAATCTCTTATTTCCTAAGTAATACCACTCACTCCTTTTCACTTATGCCTGAATTAAATAATTCAACCTGCAGGGTTTAGCATAATGAACCTTGTGAGCTCCTCAGGGAAAGTCACCATCCTGAAACGGATATGCTTACCTAAACGTCCAGACTAAGCAGGCCACACACAAATTGCCAACACCCAAAATACGGGTATAAGAGTACATGTAAGACTCGCCACCATGGTAAATCAAAGTGTGGTCAATCTATGTGTGCCCCTTATCCTTCAGTTAGGTTTAAGATCATAGGAACTATGTTAGGGATCTGGCTCATTCATATGTCAATGAGAATGGCACATCCCACTGTTGATCCCATCAATACATAACCATGTACCGACACATCAAGTAGCTAAGATAAGCCCACTTATGAACCGATGTGCCGCAGCTTAGACCGACAGCCTATCCAGGGACTGTCTCAGCTGTGATACTGTTTATATCTCGCTAGGTCAAACGACTCATATGATCCTCTGTGATCTCCTACACACCATATGGTCATCCCTATAGGCGAGATAATAGGATATTATGGTTCGTTGTATGTTTGTTTCATCAGACAGCGAGCATTGTTGTAGCAACATATATGAAGACCAATGTACAAAACACTTAATCATATATGCTTTCAGTATACAATCCCAACAATCTCCCACTTATACTTAAAGCATAATACCATTGCTTTACTAAGTATTAAGTGTGTCTATACTGTTAATCACTCCTAGTGCGTTCACGTCACCTCTTGTCACAATTTCTCGTACGATGTGATACCACACATCCTATGTGCTTCACCACCTTGTGAGTCTTGGGTTCCCTTGAGTTTGTCATTGCACCAACATGATCACAATTCCATGTGATTTTATTAGGCAAACTCAGAACACACACCTCTAGAGGATAACACCGGAGTTATACTACTTCTTGCGAACTAATGAAGCCGTCAAAAAAATCAGCCTTCAAATCGGAATTCGCAACACTCTTCTGTGTTCGATTCCTATAACTCCTCCTCCAAGGCCAACACATAGTTAGAGGTTGATTTCCTTTCCTTATGATCCTCCTGGATATCCGATGCCATTCAACTCACAAGGCTCATTCATTAACCAATATGCCTGTCCAGAGTTGAACTGATATCTGTTTAACATGCTTATAGCAACACAGATATCTAACTTCGTTCATTTACAATATTGAAAGATAACAATCTTTCTTGCTATGAACGACTCACCACAGAATCAATTTAAGCGATTTGAGATACCTGAACATCATTTTCTTATGACCACACAAGACTTTAATTCAATAGATGTTCCAAGATCTCATAAGTCCTACTTCTGAAACTGTTCGGATAACCATCCTTTATGCCTGAAAATATCTCTACACCGTTTTCGAATGTGAAAATACCATCTACATAATGTGCAAGGAAAACCACGCTTCCGCTGACACATAACTGGTACATGACACTATCATTCTCGATATACATTATCGAAATGTCTGTTACATGACCTTGAAGCTCCTTTAAGTTCATACTTGAACTACCTTGGCTTCCAGACATGATGCTTTTCACTTTGCAGCATATAACTTATCTGGTTGTTGCATGCAGATGTCGTCACCTTTTATCAAGGTACCCGTTTATAAAATAAGGATGACATCATCTATCTTCCAGATATTTAGATTCATATGTGCTGTTATGGTTAAAAGAATTCGAATGGGTTTAATAAATGCAACCAGTGAGAAAGTCTTGTTGTGAAACATACCTTACTCACTAACCTAGACTCTCAAATATACTAGGTTGCCATTCGAGCACTTTTCCTTGTATATCAATCAGTTGCTTATAGCTGTTAAACTATTTGGCAATCAATGATCCTGATACACAACCATAACATTTACTGATTCATTTCAGAATCCAAGACTTGACGTCATTAAACTGCATCTTTTGTCTTAACAGCTTCGTTGCGCTTTATGGGATAAGTACGATGTTGTTCGTTAAGCTGGCAACAAGTCTCGAGACTATTTCCACGAACCAGTACCATTAAGCCTGTTAAGGCAACCTCCCACTGCAACGATGCTCCTTTTACGTTGTCAGTTAATGGTGCATTAATTTGTGATTTACTACCTTACACAGGTGACTGTGCAATTGGTACAATACCCTCCAAGGTATGCTCAATATGCCACGGGGTATTTCCTGATGGATTTGAATTGTCTTCTCTAAAACGTTAGAGAACAATCTCACATTTGGATTCATGGTTTCATCCTATACAACTTGCTTGTACACAAAGCAGTAGTAGCTTAAACCTTTCTTCCAACCAAACAGTTTCCTATACAGCTTAACAGCCGAATTACCCATCATTGACCTTTTGACATAGTCAAGGTTTGCTAGGGTATTTGGAACTGATTTAGAAGACACTAGATTAAGAGTTGCTTTTGGCGCTCTTCCCAAAAATGAAAATTTAGCAAAGCTGGCATAACTTATAAACTTTTAAAGATTCTTATTTCGTTTTACATACACTATCCCAATCGAGGAATAATAGGTGTAGTTAACTGGGATGTAATCCCTTTGCTCGACTAGATACTGTAAAACCCATCACTTAAGATATACCATTATGAATGAACCATAATATTTTCACGGTCTTGTTTAACTTATTCTCTATCTTAGTCTTGAATGCTCTTGATTAAAGCAAGAGACTAAGACTTGTAGTGAACTAGATAAACATATCCAAATCTTAAATGATTACAGTATCAATGCCTGTTAAGGCAACTGCGGAAGTAGACTCAAACCAGCAAACTAGAGCAAACACGAAAGAACCTATAGAGATACAATCGCCTATTCAAAGGCCTGGTTACCATCTTATACCTCTAAGTAGTTCTCATAAGTACCATTCTTAGGAATACATGGAATGAATCCATAATTCCATGAATTACTTAAAACTACTTAGACTGATGTAACCTATCCCTATAGAGATTCTTTTAAATTATACCTTAGAACACTGATAGTTATGTAATCCAGTAATGAAGAGATTATCATCTATAATAGAAAACACTGTTATTCATTCATGATAGATAAACTCTAATGAATAACTGATAATCCATTACAATAGATGAAAGATATGTTTATCAAAACCAAAACAACATCTCTTCAGAATAGAGTTTTTAACATAAACTCAAAGTAAAATCTCCATCAGCTGAAGTAGCAACTTCCAGCATCAATCTTGGAAATGGTAATCCCGCCATCTTCAAGCCTTAAGCTTGATTCCCTGCAAAGTGTAGTAAACACGATTAGTGACCTCAGTAACCACTACCCACTAAGGAGTAGAAAACCAATACTAAACATGTTTCAACAAAAAATGCAAAAGATGGCGTACCTTGTCCCTTAGTTATCAAACTTGGACAATTTACTTTCCAGTGACCTTTCTTGCCACACTTAAAACATTTGTCCTTCTTGTTATCTTTCTTTCCTTTGTTCTCTCCTTTACTTCTTCTTCTTCATGTCATTATGACACGATTTAGAAGAACTTTTAGCAAGAGATCTGGAATGAACTGATAAGGCAAGACTACTCCCATAACTTTTTTCATTCCTCTTTTCTTTTACATCACTCTTTCGACTCGGAAGCAAATTAGAGTGACTCACAGAAAAGACTGAAGAAGCTTCTGTTGATACAAGATCCTTGAGCAGACTGTGAACAGTATACTCACTCTTGTTTTTCTCAACAGAAATTCTGAAGTCATCAAATAACTTCGGTAACGTGTTGAGTATCAAGTCAATTTTGACATCATTGTCAATTTGACCACCCAATAATGTGTACTCCCATCTATGATCTGGATGAGTGATTCCACATGTTCACGTACCGACAGTTTTGACCCATTTTCTATCTTACAATACGTTTTATAAGACTGGATCTAGCATGTCCATCGAGTCCGCCATATGCTACGTCAAGACGTCGCATAATGTCACGAACAATCCATACATCACTATAACGAGGACGCAATGCATCTGACATACCAGCCAAGATATATTGTCTGGCCATGCCATTCGACCACATCCACATGTGATACTGTGCACGCTCCTCATCGGAAGATGTATCAGTCGGCGAACTCGCACAGGGAGTTTGCAGAACAAACAAATGTCCAAATGAATCCAAGATCTTGACAATGTCACTTTTCCATCCAGGAAAATTCGGACCAGTCAAGGAATTGTGTACGATTGAATTGATGAGCTATGCAATAATAGACATGTCTGAAAACAAATAAGCGAATTAAAGTAAGCACATACTACGAACAATTGAAACAAATATGCATAGAACCTTTAGATAAAACAATGCAATTTGCTTCCTCCAAATGCCCAAGCTAATTCACCGCAAGCTACCCGAGTAGACGTTTACGGCAAACACTCAACCAAACCAAAGTAGGTCCTTTAATTTCTTAACATGCCAGGTATCTTAAGCAAATGAAATTAATATTGGAGATCTTAAGACCATGTTCACCTATCCGGAGCAGGGACATCACAACTGAGTTATACTCCAGGCAATATCGAAGCCAAAATAACCACAAGCCTAACTCCGAATGTAAAAGGACCATTTAGCATACGTACTAGACCCATACCGCATTCCTTTTACATTCTTCGTTATCCCATTTAAATTAATCTTAGAGTTGTGAAAGTTGTCTCAATGCAAGCAACTCGAGTAGTCATTGCTTAGAGGCTCCCACTTCTCATATTAAAATAAATATTTTATTTTGGAAACCTCATCGCATTAGAACTGGTGAGGGACCCCTAACGTAAGCTACCCGAGTAGTCATTTACGCTTCGAGATGCCCCACTTCCAATGAGAAGTCGTATTTGTGAAGGTCTAATGATCTTGGTTAGAGAAGAACCAAAATCCGACTTAGTATTTTTAATTCTAAAGGTTTTATGCGCACACATTATTTTATGTTCCCATAAATTATGTCACACCCAAAATTCCATCATAAATTAATATGATCCCGGAATTTATAGACACAATTTAAAACATAAAATAAATCACATAAGACATGTTCAAAAATTAAATTGCAACATGCTTATAACAATAAATAATTAAAGCAAATAAACATGCTTCCTGTTATTTACTAGTGCGCACATAATAAATCACATCAATACGAGAATAAATAAATAAACAAATAAATTCTCGTGGCCCCTCAGATGCGATTACAACTAAACAATAATTCAATCTAACTATTACAAGATTTAATTTTTCAGTACAGATCTTCAAACTGGGCCTCCGTTGAACTTGAAATCTGATTTGAACTGCTTTAACAGTAATTGGGCTTCAAATTAGGGTTTCTAGCCCAAACAGCAGCCAAACCCTAATTTTCAGTACTACGGGCCACCTCCGGGCTGAGAAGCCCGATTTCTGAACCGGGCTGGGAAACCCTAGGTTTTGCAAACCCTAGTTTCACAAATTCTAGCCGCCACCTACACAGCACCCGCCGGCCGCCGCCTTTTCGGCCACGGCTGCCGTCCCTCGCCGGAACACACGCCTGCAGTCGAGCCCAGCCGCAGTCGTCTGCACGCACGCAAATCAGAAACAGCCGCAGCCTAGCTGCGCTGCATCCTTGACGCACACGCCTCCACCGCGCGCTCCTTCGTCCACGGTGCTGTCGACATCCGCCGCCCTTCTCCTTCACCGTGCCAGAGAAGACGACAGGAGAGTGATGCAAACCGTGACTCACGAACGCTGGCAAGGGCACGGCCCAGCCGCACGCAACATGAATTTCTAGGAGCTGACTTCCTAGAAACTGTGTTTCTTGAAACTATGTTTCAGTTGGGTTCTCCAAAACCTAGTCCGACGTGTACGTATAGAAACTGTGTTTCTTGAAACTATGTTTCAGGAAGGAAAATGGTTAGACTCAGACCTCGTATAGGTGTCCTTCCTATACGAATAAGTTCTCCTCTCACACCAATTATGAGTAGGGAACCTCGGATTTCTAGAATCCAGAAATGAAACTGACATTCTATTAAGTTCAGGTTTAGCAGCTGAAGTGGGTTTCCTTGCATTAGGATCATTCTACTTCACCCACTTCTTAGGCTTATTGATGCATGATTGCTCAAATTATTTTCTGAAAAACCTAGTCCTGACTTGTCAGATGGATCTCTTTGTAAACTTAGAGCTTCTGAAACTTTGATAGCACTAGAATAAAGTGAACATATAAGCTTTTGATAACTAGAAATTATCAGTATTTGAGATTCACATTCTTCAAAAAGGGATTGAAAAGATTCAAGTAAAGTAAAATGCTCTTCTCTAAGTTTGGCTAGCTCATCACTTACTGACTTTGATCTTTGGGTCTCCTCAGTCAACTTCGAAACTTTAAGTTTTAGTGAAGCATTTTCCCCAGCCAAAATGTTTTTTAATTCATAAAATTTGGAAAATTATCTATTTAAAATTTTGAGTGTAACATCCTCTGTATCTGAGAAATAAGATTAAAATTCCTCTTCAATGCATGCTATCGGAACAAAAACTAAGTTAGGAATGCGACTCAGCTTCAATTTGTTCTTCCTCTCCAAGTATGGCCATCAGCACTAGGAATGCTTTCTCCACGACCTCATCATCTGAAGTGGTAGCCATCATTGTTATCTGAGATGTCTCGCACCTCAGTTATGGATAGCATGGCCTTTGCAACTGCTCTGGAAGCTTTCTTCTCGAATACCCTCTTCAAGCGTTCCCATTCCTCCTTGGAAATAAGCGGGCACTCGTACTTGAGACGATGTGGAGAGTTGCACTAAAAACATGCTTTGGGAGGTTTTTCGCTGAATTTTTTTTGACTGGGTTGTGAACCTTCCTTCTTTGTTTTGGCTCTTTCAAGAAGTCTTATCAGCTTCCTCATTTGCTCTTCAAGCTCTTCGATTGAGCTCACTTCCTCCTTCTTCTGGTAGGAATGTGTTCGTGTTAACTTTGATGTACACGTCTGTTTGGATGATCTGTCAGCTTGGTAAGGCTTTCGAGGCCTTCGCTTGAACTCCCCTTTTTTGAAAAAGGCAGCATCTTCTTGTGGTTGAGTTCTGACATTCCGCATTGCTTCATTCCTATTCCCCATTTTTATGTCCCACTCATGAGCTTGTAGTTGGGCGAACATGCCTTTGGTCATCATCTTGGAGAGATCCTTCTTTTTCAAGCTGGTGGTTTTGACCAACCAATCCTCCTTTAGTATCTTGGAGAGAATCTTCTCTTTCATATCTGCAATCTCATAAGTTCTCCCCAAGTTTTTAGCTCACAAATAATAGCATTAAATCTAGCTTTCATTGATTTCACATTTTACAAAGAAGCATTTGAAATGATTCATGCTTATCTACACAATTTTGAAGCTTGTTTCGCTTCATCTGTGCGGTCTCTTAGCAGAGAGTGCTAAGGAATTCTCACTTCTTCTTGGCGTTATCGTGTTTTAGAGCTTCAACATCTAGTGGCTCTGGTAGGGATTAAAGAATAAGCTCCATAGCCATTGAATCAAACTAAAAACGAACTATGGTGTTGTTCGTCCACTCCACATAAGGTTTCTCCACTATCTCCTGACCTTTTGCTCCTCCAAGACGAGTATTCACTTTGGTGATCCTTAGTGGTCTAGTAGATAGAACCTCAGTCATCTCTGGATGGACGTTCTTCAGCATTATCAACGAACGCTTCTTCCATATCTCAAAGTTTTCTGATGAATACTTTTGAAGCTTTGTAATCAGTACCATCTATGCGTACATAAGCTTGAATACACACAAATAAAATGACAAAGTACAAGAAACAGAGAACTGGTCCTTAGCGACAAAACACAACCTTGGTCTGTAAGAACATTGGCGCATGATACCACTTTTTATCCCGAAATCAGAGTACAAATATGTGCAGTGGAAGGTTTGAATATGCAGCGAAAGAAAAAATTAACACACTTACATTTTTTTAGTTCAAGCAAATATAACTCAATCTAGTGTACTCAAAGAGTTAAGCTTAGGCATGTCGTTGTTAAGTAAGATTCATAGAATATTCTCTTCAGAAGGTTTCAAAGTCAATTTGCGAGACTAAACAAGACCAAAATGTAAATAAAGCTATAAAGAACACAAGGTCTTTTATAGTGGTTCGAATCTAAATACCCTTCATCAATTCTTTAGACCCAAGGTCTGAATAATTCACTAAGTAAGTACAAGCCTCCTTACGATCTATACACAGCCCGTCGGCACCGCCGTCCTTCGGTCTGTTGTGGTTAGTTGCCTAGGAACTCCTTGTAGGCTTAGTCTTCAGGTTGAAGTGAGGACGACATCCCGCAGCCTCCTTCCTGGTGATTGGATGTGTGCTATTCTTCCAGAACTCAGTTGGTTGGCATACACCCGTGAGAATCAAAATCTTAGAGTAGCAGACCGACTACAATGAGTATATCCTTTAAAGATATATTCACCAAGGTATAGCTTCAGCCTCGTGCTAAGGAGATGTAGCACAGAGTAATAACTTGTGTCAGGGACTCAGGTCTAGTGTAAAGAAACACGGAAACTCAGAGAGTTTTGGCAGAGAGATGGCTTAGCAGAGTGCTCTTTGTAGAGTGAGAATCATTCAAATTCGTAACCGTTTAAGGTTGATGAGCAGTCTTATTTATAGGGGACTTCCTCCGGCATTTCAAATTTCTTCCTATTAGATCCATAAATCTAGTCCTTAGACTCATGGAAGATGTCATCCAATCATAGCCCATGACGTAGGTCTGCTCTGCTATGTCAGTGTACTATACACGAACTTTGTGTCAGACTAAGTTTCAGTCTGATCCAAGTTTGGATAACCTTGAACTGATTTTTACTTCGGCATGAATATGTTGAAATCTGATCGAGCTTCAAGTCTTCGAATAGTTCGTGCTTTAAAGGTAGATGCTTTTATACTAACATCCAAAGGTCAGTATAGCTAGCCCTCATACCGACTTCCTATAATCAGTATGGCTAACCCTCATACTTACTTTTCCTTAGTCAGTATGGAAAACCCCCTCATAGTGACTTCTCCTTGTCAGTTTGGAAATCCCTCATGCTGACTTCTCCTAGTCAGTACGGGAATGCCCTCATACAGAATTCTTCTGGTCAGTATGGAAAGCGCTATACTAAGTACCCTAACTCAGTTTTGGTTAAGGCTATACTTGGTGAAAATATAGTTTCAAGGCATGCAGTTCTTCAGTTCTCGAGCATCTCCTATGCTCGATCCTCAGCTACTAAGTTATATTACAACTCGATCGATCTTATACAAGGATTACAATTTTAGAACTCTAGTGACTTAAAAACTGACTAAGATGGATTTTACAATCTTTGTCCCACCAAAATACAAAAAGTAAGAAAGAATTTCTCTAACAAAAATTCTAGCAAATTGGTTTTCGTTCATTAAGGTATTTATTATAATTTTAATGTTGTTGTGCTGAATATTATTAAAATTATTTTTATAAATATGTTAGTTATTTTCTACAATAAATAAGGATATTATTTCAATCATTAAATAATTACTAAAATAATTTTAATAAGATTTTTTTTTAAATGATTAGTGCAAAAATATGAAAAGTGACATCACTTTAGAACTTCAATTTCAATGAATTATGAACAAAACATGTTCATATTAATTAAAAAGATAAATTAATGTGTACTTAAAACATGAGTGAGAGCACATGAAGTGATGAATGAACGGAGGAGAATTTTTATTTTTTATTTTTATTTATTTATTTTAAAGAAGAATTTGGAAGAAAGAAAAAAAGGAAATATTAAAAAATAAAAACGTGAATTTGAGACAAACCACGTTGTTTTCGAGAATATCTTAATTAAATGAAAAAATCAAATTATTAACAAGTATTTAATATGTGACTCCATACGAAATTAACATTTCTATTAGAAGGTGCTTTGTTAGATGTGTAGAAAGCCGAGAAAATAATAAGATTATAAATTAATTGTGATGAGGTGAGTTAAACTAAATCAAAATATAAATATTTCACTACTATATATCCACTCAATAATTAGAATTAATATTGTTTTAACGTATATGTGCAGCACAAGATTAAGAATGAATTCCTGCAAATTACAAACTGATGGTTGTCAATTAGTTAAGTTCTCTGGAAAGCTTAATCGTCTACGTTTGGTTATACTTCAACACAAGAAGGTTTGAGTTTTAAATCATTGAAAAATAAAATAAAGCAACAAATAACGCAAGAATATATAGAGGTTCAGACAACTATCTTACATTCTCTCTTCAGGGAGTAGCCGGGAATGTAATAGTCTTAGGATTACAATTGGTCTCATGATCTATTGCTAGCTAGTGAATACCTATATCCACAAGTCCACTTGCTCACTCGCCCATGCTCTTTTTCTCCTTCAGCACTCAGATCGGGAGTGTGGGCACACCACGCTGCCTCACCCTCCGAAAGTTGGGAGCTTTTAAATTATTCCTGAATCTCTTCGAACTTGTGACTTGTAGAAGGTCGTGATAGTCACAGTTTTGAGATATCTTCAACTGTTGTGATCTTTCTTGGAGAGAAAGAGCACTTAGTGAATAACACAAGCTGAGAAGCTTAGAGTCTCGTGTTTGGAGATGGGACACGGTAAGTTATTTTAAAATAACCTCGAACATGAAAGAGGAACTAGGAGTCTGTGTTTAGAGATGACGGTTATGACGTGGATTAAGTAGAAGTCTTTTAGTCGTAACTTCATAACCCTTCCTTTGAGATTTCTTTGGTCTAATTATAGACGGAGCAAGGAAAAGTTTGACAATCCATATTTTGAACTGTTCATTGGGTTTCTGATTGGGTGATCATAGGTTGCATTTTCTGCTCAGCCGCACCTGCTCCGTCTTTTTCTGACACAAACTGTTGACATCCTGCTTTGTGTTAGAATGGCTCCACAATCTGGAAATACTAAACTGGAAGTTTGAATTTAGGGCATTAAGTAAACTCTTTTCCTTTAGTCTTGCTCTTGTGATTCCTCTTGCATGTCTTTGTCTCTATACGTGAGAAAAAACATGACTTGATAAACTGGTGATTGGCCCGGCTAGTGATATCAGCCAATTTATCTGAATGGTTTGCTACAAGATGAAGTGGTCGTTAGTTCACTAGTTCGTTGCTTGAGTCTTTCTTTCTTCTTATCTTCACGATGACCAAACTGATAGCTTCGATCGCAACCCTAGTTTGTCTTGATCAGCTTTTACAACTCGATAAGCATCCTAAGTAGATATTACAAGTTTGTACGACTATGTGAATCTAGAGACATTTCCTAACTTGGTTTCAATACAAGTTTGACACATCAAAACATAAAAGGTTAGGGAATTTCTATCCTAAATTCCTAACAATTTCCCACTTTTTGATGTTGCCACAACCAACCACTAAGCTGGTAGATAAGTCAATTTGTCGAGCTTACAAGGATATTCTAATAAAGCTAATAATCGAGAAGTGAACCCCATAAATTAGAGAGAAATATTTCTCGGTTAAGTTCCAGGATGAAATAAAAACAGGTTACACTTAAGAGTGTATATCCAGTAAGTTGAGGCAAAATAATTTGATACATCAAAATATTCTCTACAAAATATGCAGAAATATATATTTCATTGATTTGTTTACAACTTAGTGACAGTAGTAAATTCAAGATACAATGAGGTCCGCTGATGTTGACAACTTTCAGATCTTCCCTCCATCCTCGCCTCCACTAGTCTAACCACTAGTTCACGATGGAGCTTCAGCTAGATTGATCTCACCATCAATCTCTATCTGTAGCCTCCACTATAAGCAAGTCTCGCCACTTGGATTATAGTGTCAACATCATCCTATTGCGGATGTTGGAAGCAAAGCAGTTCTAGGACAACCTGCAGTGTCTCATGCCAAGGAAGTCTCGCCATTTGCACTATCATGTTCTCTATCCGCAACAACATTCTTTCCTCAAGAACCTAGCTTGGAGTCAGCTATTCTTGCAAGAGAGAGAACTGTTTAACCAGAGGCAAGCGAAGAATTGGCACTTTATAAAGACACCTAGCATCTGGCAGCATCTCCTCACTCCACCTCAAATCCTCCCTTACTTATCTCTTTGTCCCAGCAAGTGGGAAGATTCAACATACAACTAAAAAAGCCAATAGGGAAAACGCTAAGTCGGTTACATTCGCTCAGAATAAATGTTGGAAAACTAACATCCCTCAGCTGACTGCTCAGCAAAGACTAAACTATAAGTCTGCTGAGAAAAGGCCAGCAAAGTCTGAGTATGTAACCTAGCAGACTGTTCCATATGCTAGGAAGGTTCATACAAATTCTAGCAAGGCTAAGCAATCTGCTTAGTTTGCAAGGAAGCTAGCATACACACCAAGTAGAAAGAACACCTACTTGAGGCCAAAGTCTAAAATAAAACATTTCAAAAAGACTGTGATGGCTCAACACACTTCTACACATTCTCATTCAAAGTATTACTCCAATAGAAACGGAAAGGTAGTGAAACGTGATGACAAATGAAATGTCAAAATCATGAAGTTCTAGATTCCCAAAGAAAAGATCAAGAGAACTAATCCTGCAGAACTCGTAATTGATCGTGTACCAAAATTATAACTTCATTGTTTTGCATGAAAGGTCCACTACAAGAACACCTCACGAGAAAGTAGAAACAGGACTCTCAAGGAAGCTATGAAAACAATGCTTGAAGATAGTGATCTGAGTCAAAGATATTGGGGAGAAGCTGCAATCAATGCTTGCTACTCACAGAATCGAAGTGGTTTGAATCTTTGCTTCAATAGAACTCCCTACGAATTATATCATGGTCGTAAGCCTTCCTTAGCTCATCTTCGTACTTTTGGTTCACCATGTTACATTCATAATGATGGGAAGTCAAAGTTAAATACATTCTCTCCCAAAGCTGATGAAGGAGTGTTCCTCAGATATGGACATCCATCTCACAAGGGATATAGAGTACTTAACAAGACAACCAAGCTTGTGGAAATAACATGCAATGTTATTTCTTACGAAGCTACTTTACTGCGCCGGACCATGAGAAGCTAGAGAGATGAGATTCATGTAATTAATGATGTCAATGGACTTTTGGGCTTGAATACTTCCGAAGAAGATCCGATTGATCCGACTAGGTTAATGACTGAGTCGTCATCTTCACTGGAGATCTTGATAGATCAACAAATAGTAAAAAAGGTCTTTGATGCAAATGGTAATGCTGAGACCACCATAAATTCTCTCGAAGAACTCACATGTCAAGGGGGAACTCAAGAAGAGGAAGTTCATCAGCAAGATAAAGAGGCTGCTGAAAATCCCCAAAATGGCGAGAGAACTACTGAAGAAAACTCTGCTGGAGTCAACCAGGAGCAGACTGCTGAAGACAGGAGCACTACACCAACAAATTCACACTCAGCAGATGATATGTCACACGACAAACCTTCAACAGAAATCAGCCCATCAAGCGTAGTAGACAGACTGAACAACCTACAATTTGTTGTTGTTCCAATTTCAGAATGTCATATCGGAACGTCTAGCAGTCAAGCCATTCTAGTAAAAGAACTACAAAGACCAAAGTTGCTACTCAGAGATCATCCCACAAAAGCGATCTTAGGAGATCATGCAGATCCAACCCGAACCAGACACATTGCCATGTTAGCCTACTTTATATCTCAAGAGGATCCTACCAAAGTAGCAGACACACTTAAATTAGCTGATTGTGTTGGGAAATTATTACTAAAATCTCCCTTAGGATTCATTTGTAAAAGGTTTTTTTGAATCAAACCTTAGCATTTGGTCGATCATTTGCTGAATTCTAGATAAGTCTAGCATATCATGTAATGTCCTGTATAGGTCATCTATTGAGTTGTAATAGACTAGCAGACATCGAAAGGAAAGCGTTTGCTAGAAGACATGCGCTATTCCTAGCAGACATCGAAAGGAAAGCGTTTGCTAGAAGACATGCGCTATTCCTTGCAGATACCGAAGGACAACGTCTGCTAGAAGACATGTGTTAGCAAAATGCTAAGGCTTTAGCATTTGCTAATAAATCCTGAAGGATGCTAGCAGAATAGAAGTCAAAGGTTTGAGTGTTAACGGAAATATTCAGCAAATCAAGATAAATAAGCATAGCAGAATGTCAAAGGATGAAGCTTTACTGCCGTTCTGACAAAAAGTACACACAAAGGATGAAACTTTCCCGAAGAAGTTCGAAAAGTACAGATCGAGAACAAAAAGCGACTGAACAAGTCTTATCACTCTCGGACTAAAGAAAAATTGTGTCTAACGGATATGGAGATTCAAGATTTGAATCTCCACCTATAAAAGGAAGATCCAAGAGAGAAGAGACGACTACTACTGCTTTTCTAACTTAAGATATTCACAAACACTCAAAGCAAAAAGATTCCTTTGACAAAGTGAACAAAGAAAAAGTAGTCAGTTGAGAGCATTTTGAAAGGATATTAAAAGCTCTCAACAACCAGAAGTGTCGCTCATTGATTTACTGACACTCCATTGAAGATATTCTTGATTGTATTCAAGAATTCTCAATCATTGGGATTGCTTTCTCTTTAGAAAGAATCTAACAGTCGAACACTTGAAAAGGTTTAGACTCAGACGGGCACTTAGCCACATTCAAGGGAAGTTAGGAAGTAACTATAAAACTTCCGAATCAGGCAAGGCAGGAGTTTCGTAGGTGTGCCCTTGACCCAGCCGAACCATCATCCGAGGAGTCCAGATTATCGGAGGATAGCTGTCAAGTAGCCAGGCCGAAAGCTCACTGCCTACTTAACTGTAAAAGGCGAATCCTTGTAATCTGTATACTTACTTAGTAAATTCATAGCGTATTGGCTAAGGAGTGGACGTAGATCTTGTTGGATTGAACCACTATAAATCTTGTGTTCTTTTACTGTTTTATTACACACGTGATTTGAAACCTAGCAATCATATTGCTAGTGTATAACTGTGTAATACCCCAAATCTATATTTATATTTATGGACTTAATTTTGGGC
>JAPKLW010000068.1:117892-255134 GCA_026898455.1 Plectranthus barbatus
ATCAGCATAGGAACCGTAAGCCCAGATATAGAGGTGAGTCATCACGACAAGAACCTCAACTGGCAAGGTCCTCTGCTGACAGGACGCCAGTTCACCCCAGGACGCAGACTATGCCAAAATATTCTAAGGCTAGGAAGTCAGCGTCAGCTGCCAGTGGAATCCGACAGCCAGCACCAGCTGTCCAGAGATTCCACGCACAACCTTACAAGTATGCCAGTTGCCAGCATACTTACAAGGGATCCAAATCTCAGCGGAACACTGAGAGAAGGACATTTCCCGATAGGAGGAATACCTATCGGAGGCCTGAGCCCAATCAAAACCTTTTCTCAAGGGCTGGGAAGGCTAATCATCGTGGCCCTCAATTTCAGAGACCACCAAGGCAACACGATCAGTCGGAAAGAAATTTCCGACACTCTTGGAGGAAGAATACCTCCAGAGGATCTGCACACACAGCCACACCTTCCAAAACCATGCATTATTTTAGAAGGAAGGGAAAGGCCACAGGTGATGTCAGCAAGGGTAACACCAAGCTGAAGATCACACAAGTCTGGATTCCGAAAGGAATGATCCAGAGATCTAACCCTGCAGGACCCGCTGATGATCGGGGACCTAAATGATTCTATTTTTCTTGCAGGAACTAGGTCATGCAAGTCAGCTTCAGAGGTCGAGCGAGTGGATCATTGATAGTGGTTGCTCCGCTCATATGACTGGTGAAGAGTTCCTGTTTTCTGAGCTCACCAAGGTCAGAGGACCTCCAGTCATTTTTGGTGATAACTACAAGGGCAGAGTTATTAGCAAGGGCTGCATCGAGAAGGATGATGTCCGAATTGTGAACGTATCCCTTGTTACCAACCTGAAGCACAACCTCCTGAGCATCAGTCAGCTGTGCGACAATGGTTATACCATTGTGTTTGACAAGTCTGGGTGCCAGATCAAGAATGAAGATTCTGGTGAGACCAAGCTGAGAGGTGTCAGGAAAGGAGGCCTTTATGTCGTTGACTGGCAAAGCGGGAAGACTGATACATGCTTTGTAGCCACCAGCTCCATGGAGACTAACTGGCTGTGGCACAAAAGGTTAAGTCATTTGAATTTCAAAACTATTAACTATCTAACCAAGCATGATCTTGTAGATGGTCTTCCCAAGGGCGGGTTCAAGAAGGAAGGAATTTGCAAGGCATGCCAGCAAGGCAAGCAAACTAAGAAGTCCTTCAAGAACCAGTCGCCAGTCTACCCCAGTACCAGTCAGGTACTTGAGCTGTTACATATGGACCTGTTTGGACCAGTAACGCCGCAAACCATTGGAGGAAGGCGATATTCGCTGGTAGTAGTTGATGATTACTCGCGCTATTCATGGGTCAAGTTGCTTAGGACAAAGGATGAGGTGAAGGTGATTCTTCCTGAGTTGATCATCCAAGCGCAGAAGCAACGCGAAGCAGTAGTGAAGCGAATTCGTTCGGACAATGGGACTGAATTCTGCAACGGTCCGCTGATGGATTTTTGCGCGGAGGCCGGGATCAAGCATGAGAGATCTACACCAAGGCAACCGCAGCAAAATGGACTGGCAGAACGTAGGAACAGGACGCTGAAAGAAGCAGTCCGGTCCATGCTGGCTGAGTCCGGCTTGGGACAGAGTTTCTGGGGAGAAGCGTTGGTGACTGCCTGCTACACTCAAAATAGAAGCGGGATCAACGGCAGACTCCAGAAAACTCCCTACGAAGTGTACTTTGGTCGTAAGCCTTCTATAGCTCATCTTCGTGCATTCGGTTCACCATGTTATATCCATAATAATGGGAAGTCGAAGTTAAATGCTTTCTCGCCTAAGGCTGATGAGGGTGTGTTTGTCGGATATGGACATCCCTCTCACAAGGGCTATAGAGTATTTAACAAGACTACCCAGCTTGTGGAAATAACATGCAATGTTGTTTTTGATGAAGCTACTTTAGTGCGCAGGACCTTACGCCAACTGGCTGAAGATGTTCCTGAGGTCGAGGATGTCAGCAATCAGTTGGGCAGGAATTCTTCCGATGCTCAACCAACTGGTTCGACTAGATCTATGACTGGATCATCTTCACAACCAGTTCCCTCAGGTGCCCATCGGCAACCTGAGAGGGTCGGTGATGCAAATGACCTTGCTGAGACCTTACACTCAATCTCCCTGAGTGAATCTATCAAAAATCAAGGGGGAATTCCGACTGGAATCTTTGAGCCAGAAGACAACGATGGACCAGCTGGAGTGGATGTTCCAGCTGATGCTGACAACGTTGGTGAAGGTTCAGGAAGCCAGTCAGACGGAGAAGCTGATGAAGAAGTTTCAACTGGTGAAAATCAACCAGCAGTTGAAGTTCCAGTTCCAACTGGTGATGTTCAACCGCCAGTTATTCTTCCAGCTCCGACTGGTGGAAATGTGGAAGCACCAGTCGTCAGGACAGATGAACCTAGTTCACAGCCGGCACCAGCAGTCGCTGGTCCTCCCAAATGGCTGAGGGATCACCCAACTGATGCTATTCTCGGTGATCCGGAAGGTTCTGTCCAGACTCGACACGCAGTGCGCTCCTGAGTTGTTTTATCTCTCAAATGGAACCCACTTCCATAGGAGTGGCGCTCGAATCTGCCGATTGGATCAATGCCATGCAAGAGGAACTTGCAGAATTCACTCGCAATAATGTTTGGGACTTGGTGGAGAGACCATCACATCAGTCAGTGATTGGCACCAAGTGGGTTTTCAAGAACAAGCGAGATGAGAATGGCACCGTGGTCAGAAACAAAGCTCGATTAGTCGCCAAAGGTTACAGGCAGTGTGAAGGGATCGATTTCGATGAGACCTTCGCACCAGTTGCCAGAATGGAAGCGATACGACTGTTCCTTGCTTATGCAGCGTATCACGGCTTCACAGTGTTCCAGATGGATGTGAAGAGCGCCTTCCTGAATGGCGAGCTAAAAGAGGAGGTATATGTCGAGCAACCTCCAGGCTTTGAAGTTGGCACCAAGGTGTACAAGCTGAGAAAGGCCCTGTATGGATTGAAACAGGCGCCCAGGGCTTGGTACGAAACGCTGTCACAATTCCTCACCAGCAATGGATTTCGGAAAGGGAAGATTGATAGGACTCTCTTTCTTCTCAAGGATGGTGGTGACATGCTAATGGTGCAGATCTATGTAGATGACATCATATTCGGTTCAAGGAATATAACTCTCTGCGAGAAGTTTTCTCAACTGATGCAGACATCATTTCAAATGAGTATGATGGGCAAGTTAACATACTTTCTCGGACTCCAGGTCCAGCAGTCAGCTGATGGAATTTTTATCAGCCAGCGGAAGTATACGAAGGACTTAATCCAGAAATATTGCCCAGAGAAAACTAAGTCCCTCAGAATACCTATGAGCACCAGCTGTCAAATATTTCTTGATGAGCAAGGTGAATCAGTTGATCCTACCATTTACCGAGGAATCATTGGATCACTTCTCTATCTCACAGCCAGCAGACCCGACATTTCTTATTCAGTCGGAGTGTGTGCCAGATTTCAAGCAAATCCGAAGAAGTCACACATGGAAGCTGCCAAGAGGATAGTGAAATATCTGAAGGGGACTGAATCTCTCGGAATATGGTATCCCAGGAATGATGAGCTTACACTCATTGGATATTCAGATTCAGACTTCGCTGGATGCCGTATTGACCGAAAGAGTACCAGTGGTACGTGTCAGTTTCTAGGACACAAGCTAATCAGTTGGTTTAGCAAGAAGCAGCACTCAGTTGCTACATCTACCACTGAGGCTGAATATGTTGCCGCTGCCAGTTGCTGTGCTCAAATAATTTGGATCAAGCAACAACTGGAGGATTATGAAGTGGACACTAGCTGTGTTCCAATCTATTGCGACAACAACAGTGCTATGTGCATCACGAAGAATCCGGTTCATCACTCCAGAACCAAGCACATAGATATTCGACATCACTTCATACGTGATCATGTCGAGAAGAAGGATGTCAGCGTGGACTATATCAGAACTGAAGATCAACTGGCTGACATCTTCACTAAACCTCTGCCAGAAGCAAGATTCAAGGAGCTGTGCATCAAACTCGGTCTTCTAGAGATTGATGCGTGTTCTAATGTTGAGGAAGAATGAGTCCCAGCTCTCATTCTGTTCTTGATCTTCTGGAGGACGCTGATTACGACTAAGTCCAAGCTCTTAGTTGTTTTTATTTAAGTGGTATCTCTATCTAACAAGTGGTGTCTACTGGCGGAATCTTGCCAGCATAGGCCATCAGTTGAAGCGAAATTGGGTCCCAGCTCCCAATTCCAAGAGAAGAGAAGATTATGCGGAATAAAATTGAGTCCAAGCGCTCAATTTTCCATCTTTCCAGTTGCCAGCTGATAACTGATGGAAGTTTGCCAGCAGCAAGTACTATCAGCAAGTGGTATCAGTTGCCAACTGATGAAGAGGCCAACCAGTTAGGGGGAAGTATACAACTGGTATATGCAACTGATGACCAGTCATACCAGCTGTCTCAGAAAAGGCGGGATTGTTCAAATCCTTGGCGTGTGCGAACCTGAGAATTTAATGCGGCATTTAATGCCACATTTAATGTGCACAGTGGCTGCGCAGTCCGACTTTTGGTTGCCACCAATCGCTGAGTGCCACGTCAGCTCCACGACGTAGCCCACGTCAGCACGACCGCGCACGTCGCACAGGGAACCGGGCCTGCTGATGACCGTCGATCCCCGCTTGCTGAGCGTTGATCCTGGTCGTCTGATCTTGCATGGACTCGAATATAAATACTCGAGACCCCTCATCGGATTAATCTTTACAATCCCAAATTTCAGAACCCTAAATCTGTTCAAATTCTCTCATCTTCCTTTGACATTTTCTGAACTTGAATACTTCTAAGTCATGGCATCATCATCTCAACCTCCAGCTGATAACCCTCCATCTACTTCTACATCATCCTCGTCTGATTCACCAGACCTACCCCTCGCTGAAGCCCATATGCCAACGTATACTGGCATCGTAAAGATCGAAGATATAGATTACACCCTTCCGTTCGCTCGACTGGTTCAGTTGAACAAACCAGCGACCAGGGCTCAACTCTTGAACGCGCAAATCAGGGCGGCGCAAGTTCAGAAGGAGAAGATTCTGAACGCGAAGCTAGCCCTAAAGCATCATGGGGAGGAGCTGATGGAGATGATTGACCGAGAAGAGCTCCGACAATACCTGACGGCGACACCCCAGACCTTCCATCCACACATGGTAGCCGAGTTTTACGCTCGGGCCGTAATTGCTGACGACAGGAAGTCGTTCACTACATCGGTGTTCGGCCACCTGATCACCGTCACCGCCGAATACCTCGCCAATCTCTTCGGCCTGAGAAATGAAGGAGAGGAAGTGGCCACGTATCATCAGGATGATACGGTGGAGTTCCGAAGGAGGTGGGCGCAATGGAAGAGGGCAGAAGTCACCGTCTTCCGGACTGGTATGAGGAAGTCCGAAATGGAGGACTACTGGCAGATGGTATGCGACATCGTCGTTCGCATGCTCCAATGTGAGGTCGGTTCGTATGCTGAGCTGAGCCTGCGCAAGTTTTCAGTGATGTGCGCGCTGGTCGATGGGATTGAGGGCAACTGGGCCGAGTTCTTCTTCGGCCGGTTGCTGGAGAATGTAGACAGGAACGCCAATGTTCCGATTGACGGCAGTTTTGCTCACGCCGTATCTTTCGGGCTGAGGATCAGCCACATCCTGGAAATGGAGTTGGGTGATGGCGTGGACTAGGGGGAACAGCTGGTTGGTTCCGACTTCATACCAGCCACGAAGGCGAAGTTGCCCCACCCAGATTACAAGAAGCCACGAAGGCTGAAAGGGAAGTCAGCAGTGGACCCTACTGAGGTCGTTTCTGAGGAGGACTCAGAAGACCTGGGAGAGCAAGTCCCAGCAGTGGCTCTCCCACTGACTGATGAGGCAAGAGCTCAGCTGAAGAGGAAGCTGGAGATGGAGTCTCTTTTCGAGACTATGGAAGGCGCGGTGGCTGCGGCGACTGGTATCCACCCACGGGATGTACAACTTGTACCAGTCACCAAGAAGCCTACCCACAAGAAGCCCAAGACCTCCAAGCACCAGCAGCCACCATCAGCTGTTGCATATGACCCTGAGTCTGGGAAGATCTCCATCCCAGTCAAGAAGTCCGTCTTGGGACTGACTGAGGAGGAGACCCTCGAAAGGATGACCCGGAAGAGGAAGAGGGTACAAACAAGAGCGCAGAAGGCTGAGGAGAAGGCCAAGAAGGAGCAACAAGCCTCCATTGTGAGGAAGAAGCAGGCCCAGGCACGGCTCAAGGCTTTGGCCGACCAGCGAAGATTAGAGGCCGAGCTGGCAGCCCGCGATGAAGCCTTTGCAAAGGTGCAGGCTGAGCATGAGGCCAGGCGCCAGGCAGAGCTAGCAGAGCAGATGAGTCTGGCGGCCAAGGGCAAAGGAAAAGCGCTCGAAACCACAAGTGCAAGGCCACCAGCACCAGCACCAGGCGAAATCTTATCTGAAGAAACTTTTGAACGCCTGCTGGTGATGGGCGCTGACAAGGATGTACTATCCCTTGTGGATGAGTACCAGCCGGAGGAGGAAACCGCTGATGTCCCTCCACCCGTGTAAGGGGGTGGTGGAGGTGACGACGTCCCACTGGCTGTGCAAGGGGAAGCCAGTGGAGGAGTTGCAGTAGACCCACTGGCCGCGCAAGGGGGTGCCAGTGGAGGAGAAGAAGAGCGGGCGACCACCCCAGTATAACTGGCGAGCTTCTCGGATGTCAGTTCTGAATCCGAGGATGCAGAAGAACCAAGGGCTGAGGAGCCAGCGCAGGAGCCAGCTGAGGAGGTGGTATCTCACTCAATGGTACAGAGGATGGAGCCAAGGGATCTGTTCCCAGACATTGATGATAAGGCTCAAGTTTCTGCCAGTCGCCCCCGATCTACAGATGCCTCGACATCAACTTCTGGGCGACCAGCAGCATCCTCAACATCACCAGTTAGGCGTGCACGAACTGAGAGGCGCCCTTATATGCTCTGCATCCAAGAGCATCAACTGGTTGATGAGGATACTTTCCAGGCACGAGTGACAGGGGTGCACCGTTGGGAGCAGCGCGGGGAGATGGCTTTTCATAATTCAAGAGTGCCAGAGCCATCTGCATTCAACATCATACCCTTCAGCGGACTCCCCCACCAGTCGATATATGCCTCCAGAATCACTGACTGGTGCCTGTCCCTGCAGCCAGTGGAATATTACAATGCCACTCTCTATGAGTATGCTGAGAACATCACGGTGGAGGTGGAAAATGCCGTCAATGACGAGATAATATCCAGCTACCGTAGACTCTGGAGGGTGGATCCGGAACTATGTCTGGAGTTCCGGAGATGGCGGACTTTTGATATATGCCAGCGCCTGCTGACTGTGGAGAAGCGGGCGGTTCTCTATGCCAGGCTGGGTCTTGGCTACTGGAGAGCGGAGGAGGAGTGGGCTAATGCTTTCATGGGCACCGATCCTGAATGCCCCCAGCAGCTGTCTACAAGGAGGATCCAGCGCCGCTTGCTGAAAATTGCAGAATATAGGCAGCTGACTGGAAGCTCCGGCCTCCCGCCACAGAAAAAGGTCAAGTTACCTTTCCTCCAGTTCCGAGTCACCAGTCGGGGGTACCAGCTGACGTACGCGCTCCGACGCCTCAAAGTGCTGGTTACCCTCCCAAGGATCCCTCCCTACCATGCTATCCTGTTCGACATGGCTGCCTGTGCCTTGCTGGTAGACCATATTGTGGAGGAGGATCCTTCTAGTGGTTTATGGCTGACCCTTGCCGTCCCTCCTGTTCCTATTGTCTCGGGCGATCTCGTCCCTGATCATATGGACTGGCAAGTGGTGGATTTCACAGCCCCACTCGTTTTTGACGAAGTCCAGCCAGCTCCAGCTGGGGTGCCAGTAGCGGAGCCAGCAGCTGCTGTATCAGCCGAGGAGTCAGCAGCAGCTGATGCACCAGTCTTGGAGCCAGCAGCACCAGCGGAGGAGCCTGCCCCGATGGAGATATCAGCTGCATCTGAACCAGCAGCGGCTCCTTCCGCAACTGATGTCCCTTCTTCTTCCATTGAAGTTTCAGCCCAGCCAATCTCCGAGATCCATCCCCCTGCGCAGCTTCTTGATATCATTGATGCCAGGATGGACCAGCGCTTTTCCTCCTTCCGATCAGAGATGGCGCAACAAATGGAGGCCTTCACCTCTGGGGTGAACTCCTTTTTGGTGCGGATCCAAGAGGGGGAAAGGGCGCGAGCAGTCGCTGAGGAGGAAAGGGCTCGGCTTGCTGCAGAAGAGCGTCGCATTGCTGCTGAGGTGCACTTGAAGAGGGAACAAGATATGGCGGCTCTTACAGAGATCTTGAGGAATTTAGCAAATCGCAGTCAATCACCTGGATCCTCATCTCAGCCATAGGTCTTGTACTCTTCAATTTTTTGTGTAAGTAATTTTATACCAGTCTAGACTAGTCAGTTGTCCTTCCTGTACTTGTAATTTCACATCATTAATGGATTGATTACTGACGGGTTGATGACAATTTCTCATTGTCCAACTAATGTCTACTGATTTTTACTTACCAGCTGAACTTACACATTTTGTGTAATCAGCACCAGCACTCCATTTGGTATTTTTTTAATTCTAACCTGGCTCAGATTCTTACTTCATAATTTAATCGAGCAATATCTCTCCCAGTTTGAGGGGGAAGATCCTTAGGTTAGAGCTGATGTGAGGAAGTAGTTTCATGGGTTTAGATCTGATAGCTTTATTTGTAAAAACCCAGAAACACTCTGTAACTTTCCTCATCAGCTGAGTGCTCGCTGGTTAGGCTTTGATCGCACCAAAAAGGAGGAAATTGTTGGGAAAATTATCTAAGTTTCCCTTCCCCAGTTGATAGCTTAGATCTTTTGATTTGGTGTTTAAGTGTTTTGGTGGATCAAATCCTAAGTCCAACCAGCGTCAGTGTTGTCTCTAGATAGCTCTAGTTCTCAAATGTAAAGTCCTGTTTAGGTCTTTTGAGTTGTAAGTCGTAGCTGATCAAGACTCATGCTGGCTACTGTTCACCAGCATGAGATGTGCTTACCAGTTGAGAGAAGTCTCACCAGCAAAAGCGACTGACAAAGACTCATGCTGACACTGTTCATCAGCATGGAGTAGAGCTATTGACTGGTTACTGTTCACCAGCAGAATATGTGTTCTGGCTGACACTATTCACCAGCGGTGAAGCCACCAGTCACGGGAGATTCGAAGAAAGGGTTAACATCAGACATATTGGTAGACTTAGATTGTGCAAGCGTAAGTCACCAGCAGAGACTGCCAGCACAAGATCACCAGAATGATCTACCAGTCGGATGTTACCAGCAGAATTCAAGATTCACTCTCCCAGTATCTTAGAGACAAAAAGAAGATTCGTCTGAGGAATAAACTGACAAAGTATGACTTTAAGGGAGGATACCTTAAAGTCTATCAGTTCAAGACACCAGTTGCGATTCCTCGTACTGACGAAATAATGCCGTTCTGACACAAAGAGGTCTGTGTCAGAAAAAGCAGACACAAGTATGGCATTTTCCTGAAATTCCTACCTGCCGCCGTCTGAAGTACATCCAAGGACAGAGACCCATTCCGGATGTGTCCAAACGGCTAGAAATTTGAATGGGATCCTGCGTCTATAAATAGGTCGGAGCTACCAACATTTAAGACGCTTGCACACTGGCTTACACGCTTGCATCCTGAACATTCAATACTCTCCAACTACCGAAAGAACGAACATTCATTGCAAGCAAGCAAGCATCTTTCGAGGCTTTCTTTAAAGCTTTTCCGTGTGTTGATATCTTTCAAACACGAGACTTTCAAGCTTCCTGCTTGTAAGTTTAGACCTCACTTGGTGTTCTTTCTCTTTCTGAGGAAGAACATAGCAGCTCTAGAGCCAGCCAGCTCTTGAGTTATTACGGGCAGTTTGCCGTAGAGGATTTACGTTCTTGGGAGAACTCAACACCCAACCAGTCAGAGGAGGAGATTGAAGTGACGTGCTCGCACTCCATCCATCTGACGAGAGCTGAAGAAGGACAAGGACCGGGAGCGGTTGATCCAGTGGACTGGTAGACGAGGCATCTACCAGCTGGAGATAGATCGTAGGAACTTTGTACCTGATTGCTCTTATAGTGAATTTCCAGTGAGTCGACTGGAGAGTGGACGTAGATCAGTTGATCGAACCACTATAAAATCCTTTTGTCTTTATCAGCTTTCTGCACTTTCATACTGATTTGAAACCCAGCACTCAAGTGCTGGTGTATATCTGAAAACTGATATAACTGTGCAAACAAGGCTAAAATATTCTAAGTCTTGAGCTACCAGCTGACCAGCCAGTCGCCAGTCAGCTGAGTACTCATAGTGCCAGTTGACTTACCAGCTGACAAGGTCCCAGTCAGCTGAGTAACCAGCAGAGTGCAAGAAACGAACTAACACATTTTCCGCTGCCAAGTTATACCCTAATAAACCGGGACCAACACAAACATCGTTGAAGATTGGTTTGCTGACGCAGACAATGATGCTGAGCAAAACAATGAATCAACTCTCGCTGCTGAGGAAAGTGAGGTATTATCTACCAACCCAGCCAGTATTCCTATCATAGATGAATCGGAGGAATCATTTTTCGATTCTGAGGAAGATTACTTGACAAAACTGTCAATTGAGTTTTCAAAAATGTATGAGATCAAAAACAAAATCATAGGTGAAAATCTCTCACTTCAACGAAATATTCAATCCCTAACCGAGTAAGTTGAGAAACTGAGGTTAGAAAGTGAGAAATTCTTAAAATTAAAAGAAGATTTCTCTGAACTAACTGACAAATGTCAAACTCTAGAGAAAGAAAATCTTGCTTTTAAAAATTATCCACGAGAGGATTGCATTTGCATGTACGCATCCAGCAAGGCTGCTCATGATGCCCTTGTTATAGCCAACAAAGACATCATAAGGTTAAGTCTGGGCTTGGATACGAATCCTCGAAAAGGATATCAAAATCCTATGATGATTCTTCTAAGAAGAATCCAATCGTGTTTGTATCTACTAAAAATATTTCTGCTGAAAAAGGAAAAGGAGTCGTATTTGCTAAATCATCCAATACCACGCCAATTGCTAAGCAAAAGAATGGACGATCACAGAATACGCATAACGGATCTCCGCAGAAGGTCTGTACAGAGATTGCTAGGTATTCGTCTACTAGACCTCAGCAGAGGGCTAAGTCAGAATCTGCTAAACATACAACTCGTGGACCTCAGCAGAGGAATCCTAAGTTGAATGTTGTGCATGAATCGACTAGACCTCAGCAGAGGAATAACAGAGCGAATGCTAAGCATGTATCGGTCAGACCTCAGCAGAATCCAAGAACATACACTAAATCGTATTCTACACGACCTGGGTATGCTGAGCGTTATGTTCCAAACGCAAGAACGGCTAAACCTACCTTTCAGCAAAGAAGGCCATATTTTTCTAATGCTGTAAAACCAACATTTCAGGAAAGTACTTCACATAGTAGGAACACCTATGTAGGTCCTGAGCCAAATTCATATGTTATTTCAAGGGCAAGGAAGGACAAGTATACCACTGCACATAATTTTAAACATGTCAAACATGTTATGCCAAAGGGTAAAGAAACGGTAAACAGTGAATTCAAGAAGAAAATCTTGAAAATCACTAAAATGTGGGTACCAAAGGGAACCATGGTCAATGCTAATCCTGCAGGACCCGATGATAAACGGGGACCTAAAACTACCTGATTTCATTGCAGGAACAGGACTCAACAACAGAAGGAACTTGCATATCCATTGAGTTGGTCCTGGATAGCGGTTGCTCTGCTCATATGACCGGGAACGAAGGATTATTTTCAGACTTAAGAAGACTGTTCGACGGTCCCAAGGTCATGTTCGGAGACAACAGTGAGGGAGAAGTCATTGGAAGAGGGTGCATTGAACGGAACGGTTTAAGAATCATCAATGTGGCACTCGTCTCCAACTTAAAGCATAATCTACTCAGCATAAGCCAATTATGTGAAAACGGGTACATCGTATCTTTTAAAAATACTGGTTGTACCATTGCTGATGCTATTTCAGGATAAGTAAAACTAAGAGGCATCCGCAAGGGTGGTTTATATATTGTTGATTGGCAAAGTGGTCAACAACACTCCTGTTTTCTAGCTTTAAACAAGGAAGAAACAACATGGCTATGGCACAAGAGGTTCAATCATTTGAATTTCAAAACTATTAACTACCTCGCCAAAAACAAGCTTGTTGTAAGTCCGCCCAATGAAACTTTCCACAAGGAAGGGATATGCAAAGCTTGTCAACAAGGAAAACAGACCAAATCATCCTTCAAGACAAATCCAGAAAAAGAGACATCTCAAAGGATCCTAGAATTACTTCATATGGATCTCTTCGGTCCGGTCACTCCACCCACTGTAAGTAAACGATTATATACACTTGTTGTGGTTGATGACTTTTCCAGGTACACATGGGTACGTCTTCTAAAAACCAAGGACGAGGTAAAACTTGTCCTACCAGAACTGATTCTCAAGGAACAAAAGAGTAAAGAAGTTGCTGTAAAGAGAATTAGATTAGACAATGGAACAGAGTTTTGTAATGGAGTACTGATGGATTTCTGTGCTGAAGCTGGAATATCACACGAAAGATCCACAGCTAGGACTCCTCAGTAGAATGGTCTAGTAGAAAGGAGGAATCGGACGTTGAAGGAAGCCGTTCGCTCGATGCTAGAAGATTCCAAACTTCTGGCTAAGTACTGGGGGGAAGCAGTTATGACGGCTTGTTATACACAGAATAGGAGTGCCATCACGAGTAGATTAAACAAGACTCCCTACGAAGTGTACAACGGTTGTATGCCCTCTATAACTCATCTCCGTGCATTCGGTTCCACATGTTATATTCACAATAATGGAAAGTCTAAACTCAATACTTTCTCACCTAAGTCAGATGAGGGTGTACTTCTTGGTTATGGACACCCCACTCACAAAGGTTATAGGGTATTGAACAAGACTACTGGTATTGTGGAAATAACATGCAATGTTATTTTTGATGAGTCTACCTTAGTGCGCAGAGAAAACAAGAGAAAAGAGGATAACAATCATGAGACTAATGATGTCAATGATCAAACATTTTTGAATTCTTTCGAGAATATGCATGTTGATCCGACTAAGTCTATGAGTGACTGTAATCCGAACCAGACGCACTTTGCAGGGGACCAAACTGCTGACCAGGCCAGTGATGCTAATGATCATGCTGAGGCCACACCTACAAACACCTTAATTGAAACAGTCATTCTAGAGGTGCTTGATGATAAAGAAGAGGAGATCGCTAAGGACATTCCTTTTGGGCAAGGCACAGCCACTCATGAAGATCTTGACAGAGGCGCTGCTGAGATTCCAGTTGCTGAAAGAGTTGCTGAAGAGACTCAATTACCAGGAAATCCCGCAGCAGTTATCCCGGTTGAAGCCAATCCAGTTGCTGAGCACCAGGGGGGTTCTATGGAGAATAATGTACAAGACGATGGTCTCGCAAGGGAAGGAAATGTGGTCAGACCAATCAGACCAACATGGTTACGCGCCCATCCTCTTGAAGATGTCATAGGAGATGTCAATGATCCCATAATGACGAGACAAGACAACGCTATGCTAGCTTGTTATATCTCCAGCGAAGAACCCAAAAAGGTTGAAGTGGCTCTACTAGATCCAGATTGGGTGAATGCAATGCATGAAGAACTCGCAGAATTCACACGGAACAATGTGTGGGAACTGGTAGACAGAACTTAACATCAAAGTGTTATAGGCACAAAATGGGTGTTCAAAAAAAAGAAAGATGAATCTGGTTCAGTTGTCAGAAATAAGGCGAGACTCGTAGCTAAAGGATATAGGCAATGCGAAGGAATAGATTATGACGAAACATTTGCTCCTGTAGCAAGGATGGAGGCCATTCGCTTATTTCTTGCATACGCTGCTCATCATGAGTTCGATGTAATGCAAATGGATGTAAAGAGTGCCTTTCTAAATGGCGAACTGAAAGAAGAAGTCTATGTTGAGCAACCTCCAGGGTTCGAGCATGGTAATCAAGTATACAGACTCAAGAAGGCTCTCTATGGATTGAAACAAGCACCAAGGGCTTGGTATGGAACTCTATCCAAATTTTTGCTGAAGAATGGTTTTCAGAAAGGGAGGATTGATCAGACTCTCTTTCGCATCGAAGATGAAGGAGATATTTTGCTGGTGCAAATATATGTTGATGATATTATCTTTGGATCTAGAAATCAAGGATTATGTGACAAGTTTTCAGAGCTCATGACCAGCAACTTCCAGATGAGTATGATGGGAAAATGTCATACTTTCTCGGCTTACAAGTTCAACAATCCAGAGATGGAATTTTCATCCATCAGAAGAAGTACACTCGCGATCAAATTGCGAAATATTGTCCAGAAAAGACTAAGAGTCTAAGAATTCCTATAAGTACGACGTGCATAGCCGCACTTGAGAAAGAAGGAGATGATGTGAATCCTACTCGGTTCACTTCTGCATCTCACCGCCAGCAGACCTGACATATCCTACGCCGTTGGATTGTACGCTACCTGAAGTGCACAGAAGGTCTTGGAATTTGGTATCCAAGAGAAGATAGTCTTGCTCTAAGTGGATATTCGGATTCTGATTTTGGAGGATGCAAGATTGATAGGAAGAGCACCAGTGGTACGTGTCAATTTCTTGGACACAAACTCATTAGCTGGTTCAGCAAAAAGCAGCACTCTGTTGCTACCTCCACCACTGAAGCAGAGTATGTGGCGGCTGCTAGCTGTTGTTCGCAAATTTTATGGATAAGGCAACAATTGCAAGATTACGGAATTTCTCCCAAATGTGTGCCTATTTACTGCGACAACAATAGTGCCATGTGCATTACAAAGAATCCTGTCCATCATTCCAGGACAATGCACATTGATATTCGACACCACTTCATTCAAGATCATCAGGAGAAGAAGGATATCGATGTTCGGTACATATGCACTGAAGATCAGATAGCAGACATATTTACGAAGCCGCTAGCCGAATCCAGATTCAAGGAACTCTGTATCAAATTAGGTCTTATGGAGCTGGATAGAACTTTGGATGAATGAAATGTTATTTTCATTCTTTCTGGATTTCTTATTTTTTTCTTAAAAGACGATATGCATATTATTGTTGGTGATTTCAGGAGAAGTTGCTGAGCAGACATGTTCACATAAACAGCAGCAGTTGTTATACAGATAGCACATCATTATGAAAGGAAAATGCTGATTCATTAACATTTAGCATTGATGCATTCTACATTCCAAAACAAAAAAAATATTACAATCTACTTGATTGATGGATAAAAGTTAGATTCAAGAAGGCGAGAAGGTCCTTCTGCTAGCTTTGGAAAGGTTTGCTCCATTAACCAGCTTAGCTGCATGCCGTAAAGCAAGGGAACGGCTGGATATAGGCGAACGCAATCACGGACGTCTTTGAACACGAGACCTGCCCAATCTACCTCAACAAGTTCCGCGTCCATGGCTAGCATGACCTGCCAGATTTCTTTTGTAAGACAGCAGTCATTGGGATCTCCACCCAAGATCATGTTATTGGCAACATGAAACAGCTCACGATATGAGCATCTAAGACCAGTTGCCGCTGGAGTTGGTGTGAAACTAAACCATGGAGAGAGACGCCATTTTCTCCATGCCGTCCACTCTGACGCTGGCTCCATGGATCGATAAGCCATCACTGATATAGGACCTTGGGGAAGCCCAAAGTCACAAGCAAAGGAATCTCGTGACCATCGTACTAGTCTTCCTCGGAAGGCTCCATAGATTGCATCTTTTTCGGTCTTGCAATCTTTGAGGAACTCACGGAGGAGATCTTCATGGAAGTGCTTGGGAGTGGTTGTCACAAATTGTTTCAACCTTGACCCATTGATCTTAGCCATGACCTTGTTTGCTACGGAAGGTCGATCCTGATAATAGAGACGAAGGGCCGCTTCGTCAAGTATTTGGTTTCGTGAGATATCAAGGATATTGCTAGAAGATCTCATGATTTCAAAGGATTTTCTTGAAGAAAGAGGAAATTGTGGTGATATTCATATGTATCCCAAGAAGTCTCTTTTATAGACGAGAAAATCTTCTCGCAGTTATGATTTCGTGAAGAACTTTAAAGGATGTGATGATTCACCTTCTGAAATCTGGATAGTCACCAGAAGAGAGAACAGCGTGATGACGTGGAAAATCTAATCAAATCAATAATGACGATTGGCAGTCAGATCGACGTTTGGCTCGAGGAGTTTATCATCATTGATTCGATATGTCGATGCAATTAAAAAAAAACCTATCATTTCTTTGCCACATCATACACAAGGAAAGGAAATAATACTTGAAGGGGGAGAGAGAATAGAATCAACAATAACATATTTCCTACTCTAAGGAGAACGAGGTTTGAACGGGAAGAAGTCCATGTCTAGGAGGTTCAATCGTCCTTCTGCTATCCAAGGAAAGCTTTGCTCCAGCAGCCAACTAAGTTGCATTCCATTCAGCAAAGGCACAGAAGGGTAAAATTGGACACAGTCCCGAACATTGTCGAAGATGTATTTCGCCCAATCGACTTCGACCTCATCATCAATGGCCATCATAGTCTGCCATGTCTCTTTTGAGAAAGAATGATCATCAAGATCTTCTCCCAACAACATATTGTGAACAATGCGGAAGATCAACCAGTAAGGAGTCTGTAGATCGTATTTTGAAACAGAAAGGGAAAATTCTGACAAAGGCAATCTTCACCATTTCTGCAACGATGACCATTCTGGGGCTTCTTCCGTCAAACGATAGTTCAACACTGACCCAGGACCTCTGGGAAGGCCGAATTGTCGAGAAAAGAAGCCTGGTGACCAAACAGACTAGCTTGCCACGGAAGGAACCATATATTATCCCTTCCTCCTCAGAGCAGCTGTCAATAAATTCTCGGAGAATGTCACCATGGAATAATCGTGGGATGGCCGTGACAAATTGAGTCAATCCACTTCGGTTGAGTTTGACATAACAGTCTCCGCCACGATGCAGTCATTATCATACAGAGAATACAAGCCAGACTCATGGAGAATCTGGTTACGACGCACTTCCAGAGATTGACCTGGCGAATCCATTCTTTTTGTAGATAATTTTGGAAAGAAGCAATGACAAAAAATTCAGTCAATGGCACTTATGTTGATAGGTTCCTCACAAGAAGGGTATTTATAAAGGGATAATAAAAATTGATTGAAGGCGTAATTGGTCATCTGCTATACACATAAACGACTGCGACGTTTTGTCAAATGCCACGTCAGGGCACTCAAGTGTGTCTTGGAAGGACATACGCATGAAAGGATGAACGCATTCAATACCATCGATTTATCTGACAGGAGTCTCCCAACTGTTAGATCTCACATCTAGAATTTGGAAAGTTTGCTAGACTTTTGAGTGTTTGGGTGTTTACTGAGCAGTTAGCAAATGGTTTGGATTTGCTAAGTCAATCTATTTTCTAGGAAGTTTGCAACATTGTAAACGGAGGTTTACTCAGCAAACTAACGAAGTTGCATCCTTGCTATATACCATTAAAGCTCAGGAACGTGGATGATGTTACATATTTTGTCAAAGAAGATGAGAAGTGAAAATTTCATCATATTTGATCATCTACAAAAATTATTTACACGACGAGAAAGGATTACATATAAGGTGGCAACGGCCTAAAAGGATAAAAATCTATTTCTCGATGGTTTGAGGGAACGAGAGTGAGATCCTGGAATCTCTGCTCTAGCAGCCAACTTAATGGCATTCCGTAGGGAAGATGGCGATGTGGGAAGCTCTGGACACTTTGCTGCACTCTTTGAAAGATGAAGGCCGCCCAGTCGACCTCAGCACGATCATCGATCGCCGTCATGGTTTTCCATATCTCGCGAGAAAAGATCATGTCATAAATTTTCTCCAACGATCATGCCACAGACAATCTCGAAGAGGACCCTATACCGAGTCTGCAAGTGATATGCTGAGGGAGTTGGAGAGAAATCAAACTCAGGAGAAGCTCTCCACTTCATCCACGACGTCCATTCAGGGGCTATCTCATCGCTGCGATAATTCAAAACAGAAATGGGACCCCTCGGCAGGCCAAACTCTGAAGCGAAGGTGTCAGCAGTCCACCTCACTAACTGGTTTCTGAAGACACCAACAATGGAGTCTCCTATAGACTCACTAGATCGGATGAAGCGCTGAAGATGCTCTCTCTAGAATATAAGAGGAGTAAGAGACACGAATCTGCCTAAACTGCTGGCATGAAGAAATGTCATCGTCATTTCAGCTACTTGGTATTCTACTTCATATTCTTCGTATAAACCAGAATCACTCAGGATTCTATGTCTGGGAACAAAGAGCGCATGGGATGGTTCCATATTTATTTCTGGAGAAAAAGTGTCTTATTTGAGAAAATGAGAAGAGAAGGCAATGTTCGCAAGAAGGCGTATCAAATATATCTCAAGATCATGCTATTTATAGAGATAATTATATTTACTGTTCATCTCGGAATTCAAACGATTGCTCTGCTGAAGACCTCATCCAGACGCGGGAGATTGCGTTGCGTAAAGAGGTGCATTTAATGTGCGCAGACGGCGGCGACGAATAAGGTCTTAACACGTTGCCAGCACTCGAGTTTTGGAGAACGTGCGTACTCACACGATTTGACTACTATCCCCAACTGTTGATTGCAATTGAAAAGATGCAACCTTCACCGTTGATTTCATCTCGTGCTCCGAAATCTACTATACACTAGATTGATTTCAAATCTCTATCATTTTCTTTGAAACCCTTCGCCTCTCTTCTTCGCAAAACTCTTCAAAACTTCCTAAATCTCTGAATCTTCAACAATGGCGTCTAATCCCAACTCTCCAAATACTCTAAACACAGAACCAAATCACCCTGAATCACGTCAAGCCATCAACCCAGAAGATTTCATTTCGTCATCCCCATTGTAATCACCCACCTTCATTTACCCACAGATTGTCGGTACTCCACTGCATGCCCGACATGCACCCGATTTCACTGGCATAGAGAAGAAAGAGGATATCGATAAATCCATCTCCTATAGCAGACTTGTCTTTTTGGCCCGGAAGAAGAAATTATCAGGCCATACAAGGGAGCAAAGGCGTTTGGCGCAAATCATGAAGGATAGAATCCTATATATGCCTCTCGCCACCAAACATATTCCAAAATGGATCTTGGATCTACTTGACTCCGAGTTGTTGGTAAAATATCTATCCGCTAAACCTATTCGATTTCACCCTCATATGGTTTCAGAATTTTACGCTAGGGCTGTTATGAGCGATGATCAAAAATCCTTCAAAACTAGCATATATGGAAATATTGTGGAAGTCAGTGCTGACTTACTATCTAGAATGTTTGGTCTTCGAAATTACGGACCCAAGATATCTCAATACAAGATGAATGACCTTGCCGAAATGGAGAGACGGTGGAATCTTTGGAAGAAACCAGGGGAATTGAAAGCCAAGAAAGGACAGGCGATTGCCTTCAAGGTTGCTACACCAATCAATACTCTGTCTGATGAGTATAAACTTCTAGCGGAGATAGTAATCAAAATGCTTCAATGTGACGCTGGTTCGTACTCCGAACTATCTGCCAAGAAGTACTCTGTTCTGATGGCGCTGGTCGATAACATTAAGGGTAATTGGGCGGAATTCTTTTTTGAGCGATGGGCTGAACATGCTCGGAAGAATGACCACATGGCAGTAGACGGAACGTTCTCGTCGAACGTGAATTTTGGGCTGAAGATTAGTAAATATTTAGAGATGTTATTCACCAATACGAGAGTTGATCGTGGTGAAAGTTTACTTCCTACAGACTACATTCCTGCAACACAGAAGGAGCCCAAGCCTGTGAGTAGTCGACACCCTTGGAAGCTGACAGGGAAGTCTAATGTGGACAAAGACAAGCCCACATCCCCTGAAGAACTTGATGCTTCTACATTAGCTCCTCAAATCTTGCAGTCTGCCATTCTCATGTCTTCTGCAGAGATTGCTCTTTTCAAAACAAACGCTGAGACAGACCATTGCTTCAAAAATCTCGAGGAGATTGAGAAATTGGGAAATTTACCAGTTGATCAAATCAATGAGATAATGTCTGCAAAGGAAGCCGAACAGCTTCCACCTACGATTGGGGTTATGGCTATACCAATTCAAAAGAAGAAGAGAACCAAAGTCACCTCTCCTGCACCAAAAGCAAAGAAGAAGACCAGGAGAAAGTTGGAGCTACTCTCTGATAAGGAAGACTTAGCAAAGGCTGAAGAAGAAAAGACGGATGTTGAAGCCACTGCTAAAGAATCTGCTGACATTGCAGCAGAGAAGGTGTCTGCTAAAGACACAACAGAGGACCCTACTGAAAGTGATCCGGAATACATTCCCAGATCTTCCAGAACCAAAGAAGAGCGTCCTCAGGGAGGAAGAAAAACTAAGAGACATCGTCTGGCTGAACTTTAAGAGCGTGAGAAGAAAGAATACATGAAATTCATTACTGAAATGACGTTCGAAGGAAGGGACAGGAATTACGAACGAATCAAGTCAGCCGCTGAAGAGTTCAAGGCTCAGAAGAAAGTCGCCCAACAGGCACTGATGGAAGAACAAGCTGACAAGAAAGGGAGAGGCATTGTAGACAAAAGAATCTCTATTCCCATTTCCCCAATCAGCAATGAAGGAGCAATCATATCCTCCCAAGATGCCATGTCAGATGAAGAACTTGATAAGGCTATTCATGAAGGTAGATCCAATGAAGTAAGGTCGATTGTGGACTTAAACAGCAGTTCTGATGAAGAACATCATGCCACATTTAGACGACTTCCAGGGAACCCAGATGCAGGTCCTTCTGGATTTGAGGAAGAGGGAAGTCATGCTAGAGAAGGTTCTACTGAGCAGGTTGAATATGGAAGGTGGCTCATCAGCTGAATATGAGATTTACCAATCGCAGCTTGCTGAGGATGACACGGGATCTCTAAAGATTACTGTCGAGGAATCAACTGCTAGATGTGAAGGTGTTATTCCTGGTGAAATATCTCACACAGAAGACAAAGAGTCCACAGGCATATATGATGCTAAATCTCTGACGTTGATCTCATCAAAAGGCATGGATCCACTTCGATTCGCACTCATAAGAAGCCAAGCAAATCCTGATTTTGATTCGATGGGTCAAGAAATTGATGAATTTGTATCCTTGATGATAGAGGAGGAAATAAAAGGAGTTTTTGCTAGAGTATTGCAAGAAGATACTCTTGAAGGAAAGATATTGGGAGAAGAGTTCAGGAGATGGAAGAAGTATGACTACATCTCTCATGAACTCGGTATGGAGGAAAGAGAGATAATGATGGCTTGGAAAGGATTGAACTTTTGGAAGCATGAAGAGTTGTGGGCAAACGAATGGATGGATCAATCTCCTTGCACAAAGCAATATTCTGATAAGGCTGTCAGCAAGAGACTTCAACTAATTGAGGCTCATCGGAGAACGTCCTCTCCTCGTTCTCTGCCAAAATCATCTTTTGCTCCCGATGATATAACTATTGGACACATACAACTCTCTAAACGTCAAGCCAAAGGTGCTGCTGAATACAAGAAATACCTAGCCGAACTCCCTATGCTCGAAGAATTACGGCATCAAGTCCGGTTGGCTGAGGCAATAGCGTACAGATATCAAACGTTAGAGATTGTCGCCTATCAGGATAGAGAGGAAGAATTGCAAGCCTACATGTTAGCATTCTCTATAGTAGAAGCGAAGAAACTCGAGGAAGCTAAGAACGCTGCTGCTGAAGTAGAGTTTCAGAAGTGGATCGAGGAGGACATACATCTGCTAGTCAACGCTGCTGCTGAAGCAGAATTTCAGAAGGGGATCGAGGAAGACATACATTTGCTAGTCACCTCTGATCAAAGAGCAATTGCTAACACAGACAGGACAGAAGTAGTCATGGAGGAAATTTCCACTTCCACTGCTAGGAGTCAAGCAGTAATCATTCCTACTACCTCATTCTTCCTTGCTACTCCGATTAGCACGCTACATCTTCCAACATATCTAGACTTCGTTGTTTAAATGGTCGTTCAAAGCGCAGTGTCTACCATATCTGAGAGAATGGTGATTGAAGCCACGGATATACGAAGGGAAATTGCGGAAGTCAAATCCAATGTTGATACCATGACGGCCAGGGTGGACACAGTCGAGTCCAACATTTCCTTTGTCAAGGACTCCGTACAAGAAATAAAGACAGACGTAGCAGAGCACAAACAGCGTGTGGATTCCAATGTGAACTCTTTTTCTTCCAGACTTTTGGATGCAATCAAAGAGGGGGAAAGAAAGAAGGGATGCTGAAGCCGTTGAGAGGAAGAAAGCGAAGGAAGCCAGAGCCGCTGCAAAAGAAGAACAGAGAAGAATTCTTGAAGCTGCAAAAGAAGAACAAAGGAGAATTCATGAAGAATTCAAATGAAAAGAAGCTGAGCTCAAACAGAAGGAAACAGAAGCGAAAATCAAGATGCTCGAAGAAGAGAATGAGCGGTTGGCCAAGGATCTGGAAACAGAGGCTGCTGAACGTGCATCTGCTAAGGAGCTTTTAGACAAATTCATGGAGCTGCCATTAAACAAATTTGATGAATTTGACAGGATGAAGAAACCTGCTCCAGACTCCTAAGATCCTCCGTTCCTCTGGTATTATTATTTTTTTTGCTAACTCTTATTTTATCTCCGTCTAATCATTTTTCATTGTACTTGTAATTGATATATCATATGAATGAAAATTGATCAGACAGAGACAACCTCTCATTGTCAATCTCTGATTTTCACCGTGTGTTCTAGTTGAAATACACTATTTGTGTATTCAACACATCTGAAGTCAGTTGGATTAAAATTGAAAAAGTAATATGTCTGCTAATTTTATTTGGGTGCTAGGATACCTAGCATATTACCTCTGCAGCACTCACTTGTGCGTTTAATCGAGAAATATTTCCCAGCACTTGTTGAGGGGGAATTTCATTTTTTTTGCCTTGCTTGAACTAAGGTGGATAAACTCTGTGTTAGATTGTTAGAACAGATTAGTATTTATTTTGTAAACACAGACATTCTTCCTCTTAGCTTCAACAAATGATAGTAAGCTTTGATCGCACCAAAAAGGGGGAAATTGTTGGGAAATTATTACTAAAATCTCCCTTAGGATTCATTTGTAAAAGGTTTTGTTGAATCAAACCTTAGCATTTGGTCGATCATTTGCTGAATTCTAGATAAGTCTAGCATATCATGTAATGTCCTGTATAGGTCATCTATTGAGTTGTAATAGACTAGCAGACAGCGAAAGGAAAGCGTTTGCTAGAAGACATGCGCCATTCCTAGCAGACATCGAAAGGAAAGTGTTTGCTAGAAGACATGCGCTATTCCTAGCAGACATCGAAAGGAAAGCGTTTGCTAGAAGACATGCGCTATTCCTAGCAGACATCGAAAGGAAAGCATTTGCTAGAAGACATGCGCTATTCCTAGCAGATACCGAAGGACAACGTCTGCTAGAAGACATGTGTTAGCAGAATGCTAAGGCTTTAGCATTTGCTAATAAATCCTGAAGGATACTAGCAGAATAGAAGTCAAAGGTTTGAGTGTTAACGGAAATATTCAGCAAATAAAGATAAATAAGCATAGCAGAATGTCAAAGGATGAAGCTTTACTGCCGTTCTGACAAATAGTACACACAAAGGACGAAACTTTCCCGAAGAAGTTCGGAGAGTACAGATCGAGAACAAAAAGCGACTGAACAAGTCTTATCACTCTCGGACTAAAGAAAAGTTGTGTCTAACGGATATGGAGATTCAAGATTTGAATCTCCACCTATAAAAGGAAGATCCAAGAGAGAAGAGACGACTACTACTGCTTTTCTAACTTAAGATATTCACAAACACTCAAAGCTAAAAGATTCCTTTGACAAAGTGAACAAAGAAAAAGTAGTCAGTTGAGAGCATTTGGAAAGGATATTAAAAGCTCTCAACAACCAGAAGTGTCGCTCATTGATTTACTGACACTCCATTGAAGATATTCTTGATTGTATTCAAGAATTCTCAATCATTGGGATTGCTTTCTCTTCAGAAAGAATCTAACAGTCGAACACCAGAAAAGGTTTAGACTCAGACGGGCACTTAGCCACATTCAAGGGAAGTCAGGAAGTAACTATAAAACTTCCAAATCAGGCAAGGCAGGAGTTTCGAAGGTGTGCCCTTGACCCAGCCGAACCATCATCTGAGGAGTCCAGATTATCGGAGGATAGCTGTCAAGTAGCCAGGCCGAAAGCTCACTGCCTACTTAACTGTAAAAGGCGAATCCTTGTAATCTGTATACTTACTTAGTGAATTCTTAGTGTATCGGCTAAGGAGTGGACGTAGATCTTGTTGGATCGAACCACTATAAATCTTGTGTTCTTTTACTGTTTTATTAAACACGTGATTTGAAACCTAGCAATCATATTGCTAGTGTATAACTGTGAAGAAACTTAATCCATTTCTGAGCTTAACTAATATTCAAAAGAGAAGACATAAAGTGTAAGTGAAGTATATTTATTCCGCTGCATTTTGTGTTTTTGTTTAAACACGACGACTCTGATATTTAAGGACCAACAGATTGGATCAACGCAATGTAAGAAGAACTGTCAGAGTTCACTCGGAATCATGTATGGGAACACATTGATCGACCGACACATAAGTCAGTGATAGAAACCAAGTTGGTATTAAAGTACAAGCACCACGAAAATGGACTCGTCGTTCACAACAAAAAAGACTCATTGCAAAAGGATATTTGCATTGCAAAGGAATAGATTTCGATGAAATGTTTGCTCTAGTCGCTCTCTTGGAAGCAATCCGATTATTCTTAGCATGTGCCGCTCACTATGGATTTACTGTCTTTCAGATGGACGTCAAGAGCGCATTCCTGAATGGTGAAATAAAGGAGGAAGTATACGTGGAGCAACCTCGAAGATTTGAATGCGGAAACAAGGTGTATAGATTAAGGAAAACTCTCAATGGTCTGAAGCAAGCCCCAAGAGCATGGTACGATACATTATCATAGTTTCTGCTCATGAACGGATTCAGGAAAGGGAAGATCGACAGAATACTCTTCTTGATCAAGGATGTTGAAGACATATTGCTCGTCCCAATCTACAAGGATGACATCATATTTGGATCAATAAATCTAACCCTATATGAAAAGTTTGCTAGACTTATGCAGACTAACTTCTAGATGAGTATGATGGGAAAATTGTCATATTTCCTAGGTCTGAAAGTTAAGCAATCCAGCGATGGGACCTTCATCCACCAGAAGAAGTATACCAAGGATCTCATCAGCAAATTCTTCCCAGAGAAGACGAAGACACTACGGATTCCCATGAGCACAACATGTCAAATTTCTATGGACGAAGAAGGCGAATCCATGGACCCCACAGCATACAAAGGTATTATTGGTTTTCTGTTATATCTAACGGCCAACAGGCCAGACATTTTGTATTCTACAAGTGTATGTGCTAGATATCAAGCAAATCCGAAGAAATAGCACATGGAGTATGCACGAAGGATCATCATTTATTTAAAATGAACGGAATCCTTAGGAATTTGGTATCCCAGAGTAGATGATCTCACACTCGTTGGATATTCAAACTCGGACTTCGGAGGATGTCAATTGATCAAAACAGTACGAGTGGGACTTGTCAATTCCTTGGTCATAAACTAATAATCTGGTTCAGCAAGAAGCAACACTCCATAGCGACATCCACTACATAAGCTGAATATGTGGCTGCTCCTAGTTGCTGTTCACAGGTGCTGTGGATCAAACAACAACTTCAAGACTATGAAGTTAGCACTGGATGCGTTCCTATATACTGCGACAAAAATAGTGTGATGTGCATTACAAAGAATCCAGTACATCACTCTAGGATGAAAAACATCGATATCCAACATCACTTCATTAGGGATCATGTTGAGAATAATGATATCTCAGTGAATTATATCAGGACAGAAGATAAGCTAGTAGACCTCTTCACTAAACCTCTAGCAGAAGGATGATTCAAGGAGCTTTGTCTGAAGCTCGGTCTATTAGAGTTAGATGAGGTTATGTAAGAATGAGTCCCAACTCTCATTTTGTTTTTTGATTTCTTAGAGTTATCGAAGTCTAATTCAACTTCGAGGTTATTTGGATTTCTTGGAGATTATGCGGAATTAGAGTGTGTCGAAGCTCATGCTCTTCAGAGGAATTTTGACAAATTCCACCCGATTGTTGAGTCCTAGCTCTCAGCAATCTTGACGGTCAAAATTAGAGAAATATTAGTTTCAGCAGACCAGGGTAGGAGAATGTTGAGTCTCAGCTCTCAGCAAGTAAAGACGACTGTTGAATCAAGAACTGCTGAATCAATTTTGGGAAGTGATCAAATAAGGGAACAAATATTGGGAAACTCAACAAATGTATCAAGTAAAGATCATCTTTAATGAAGAAGCGATGATTGATATTCGCTATCATTACCAAATATTTTGGTTTAAGGCTCGAGTCGATTTAGTTCTAAAAATAACATCTCGTATGGCCACGTGGAAAGTCATACCAAAACCGTCGGTTCCCAAGGTAGATGAAGTGATAGGTTGAACAAATCACTAGGGTGAATACATCTATTTAAGGGGAGGATAGTTACTTAGGAATTCATATTCCCAAAACCTCTGAAACCTAGAATCGCCCAATACCTTTTATTCCCTTCAGTCAAACCCTGTTGCTCGAGAAAAACAAGAAATGTCTTCTACCATTTCACCAAAATACCTTCATAATAGGTTCGAGCAACGTGACTTGGAAGTCTCCAAAATGAGAGGAAGAGTCGTAATCTTCACAGAGATCATATCTAAGAAGATTCTCTCAATTCTCGGTTCACCGCGGACGATGAATTTTCTGATATTAGAATCGAACAGAGATTGAAGATTCATTCTGTCAGGCCATGACAACATTCTTGTTGGAGAAATAAAGCTTGTCAGGTGGGTTTGAGGATGAATATTCCTTAGTCACATTATTTGAGAATACCATTGGGTAAGGGTTCCTAAATAACTAATTCCTAATCTCTTCTTCCATGCACCAATGTTGGAAATGGAGACGAAGAAATAAGATGAAGAATGTGTTTGTGAATGGAATTGATTCAACTCGAATGCATCTGTTTGGCATCTAGGGTAGCAAATAAGCATGCTGGCAGTACAGATGATACCCATCCTACTCGTAGGAAACATCTATGAAGTGCATGTGCTGATAAGAGATGTGTACAAGAGTGCCGGTCCAAGAAGATAGGGAGATCTGTTGGATCTAGATTTTCTTCCGTGTGCTGTCCACTAGAGAATGAGAAGGTTGAAAGCCGAAGGGATGTCCAGGAGGGAGCGCAAGTTCAAGTATGTAGAAAATGAACTTGAAGCAGGATATCTCTCAGACAACAAGACATTGTTGTGCCAGTGGGGTGACTTGCAGCAATGAGCTCATGGAAAAGACCAAGAAGGAGCAGATCTAGCAAAGGCATTATTTGGAGCATTCTGAAGACAAATTGATCATTGTGAACTTGTAGCTTTATGCTTTGCAAAGTATAATTCTTGTAAATTAATGATATCAATAAAATGTTTGTTTTGATGACAATACTCTATTGTCTCAAATAATATAACTACCTAAATCAAAATGCGAGATAAATACAATCCTTGTGTACTTAGAATCCGATCTACAACTCCTACGATTTTCCTGGTAGAAGAATGAAAATTATAAAGGAAAATTAAAAGATATGAATTTCTTAAAGGTCTCCCAACCTTAGTCGGAAGCTGAGTGCTTGATAGCTGAGGTGGATAATTTCTTCAAGCAAACTATTCTCTGCTGACTGCTGAGTCCAAGCTCTCAGCAGATTCCCGACACTTGCTTAGTCAAAGCTCTCAGTAAATACTTTTGAACTTAAAAGATTTAAGAAATCTAAAGAGTCCAGGAGTACTTCTGAATCCAAGCTTTCTGCAGATATCCAGTGAATGCTGAGTCCAAACTCTCAGCAGGTTCATATGGATTGTAATTCAGCGAAAGCAAACAAAACCGAAAAAATGATTACTGAGTCCAAGCTCTTAGTAAAGAGACTCTCTGCTCCAACATGGATAAAACCTTAAAAGAGTGTGTTCTGTCTACTAAGTCCGAACTCTCAGTTGAACCCCAAAGACTGCAGAGTCCTAGCTCTCAGCAGATATCTGTAGACAGCTAAGGATAAAATCTGGATATATCCTTGGTGACTACTGAGTCCAAGCTCTCAGCAGATGATCCAGTGTCTACGGAAAAAGAGTACCTTAATGATTAGTTCGATTGCTGAGTCCAAGCTCTCAAAAAGCATATAGAGAAGGTCTAAGGAATGCTAAGATCACAACAGGATCGTGGCATCAAATTCTGAGTCCAAGCTCTCAGCAAAATGTGTGATCTGTAGTATTCAAGATAGAACGATATATAAAATATAATCGTATGTTGAGTCCAAGCTCTTAGCATAGGTATTTCATATTGCTGGATACGCTACTCTCAATAGACACATCTCTGCATGTTGACCAGCAAACAAGGAAGAGATAATCACCTCAAATCTCTCAAAAGGCAAGATTTTCTAATGACGGAGAAGCTACAAAGTCCACATTAATTGAAAAGGTGACTCTAGCACAGGGCAGCGATGAATACACAGAAGACTCGTTAGCCACGCACAAGTTTCCAATTTCGTGGGACGTAAGGCAAACCATCACTAACTGCCCAACTATCGATTCCTCCAGATCAGAAGAAGAGATCCAACCGCTCATAGAAAAGCCGGTTACTTGGGATTGCATAAAGGAAGTGTGGTTTGGAAATTCTAAACCCTAATACTCCCATTACTTATGATTTTGAAATTTCTTCTACTCTACATCTTTTTGAGTTTTCAGAAGAAACATCACTGGCAGAATCTCCCAACCATACCAGTTCCCCTGTTGAATCATCCAGACGGCCAGCCATACCCGGAGACCCTGAACAATTTCGGCCAACATTCACAGAAATCTTCAAGATGGAGGACATTGATGAGCTAATAACCTACTATCGCCTAGTTGCTATGTAATGGTAAGGCGCCTGGTAACTCACCTACGTTCAGAAAAGGGCAGCTCAAGTCAAGAAGGATAAGATACTCTACGAACCGTTGTTTAGGAAGCACTACTGCAAAAATCTCATGGGAAAAATTGACCGTGAGAATCTGCTAAAGTATCTATTTGCAGTACCTCAAAAATTTAATCTGCACATAGTTGCAAAATTCTTCGCTCGAGCACTGGTTGATGAAAGTGAAGAGTTTTTCACTACATGTGTTTTGGGCACAAAAATTGTTTTTAGCCCAGAAGTGGTGGAGAAGAAGTATGGACTGCGAGGAGACGGAGAGGATATAGACAACTACAAAGTTAATGACGGAGCCGAAATGCAAAAAAAGATGGCTAAGGTGGAAAACAGACACCTTCAAAGAGCCTTGCAAGATAGCAGCACCCCTGATGTCACATGAAGAACCAATGATGAGCGTAGCCCAAATTGTCAAAAGGATGCTAGTGGGAGAGGTTGGGTCACTGTCTGAACTTAGTGCGAAGAAGTTTGCTTATACGATGGCAAATGAAGATCAAGTCCGGGGAAATTGGGCGAAGTTCATCTATATCAAATGGCTAGCTCATGTATACAAGAACAAAAACATGAAGACGGATCATACATTCACTTAGGATGTGGGTTTTGGACTCAATATTAGTGACTTTATGGAATACTAGAAGGTAAGCATTGTCGTGGTGAGGATTTAATTCACTCCGACTACATACCACCAACCAGGAAACAACGACCGCCAAAGAACTTCAAGGAACCATTGATTCCGAAGGGAAAGAGCATTGTAACCTCGATGATCCAGTATCTAATTAAGAGGACCCCTACCAAGGACATGCTATCATGCCATCTGTTGTTCCGCTTACTGAAGAAGTTCAAGAAGAAAGGAGGAAAGTAGAACAAAATGCTCTATTCGAGGAGTTCGAAAGCCTAGTCGACATCACATAGTTGAAAACCTGTCAACCCCCTAAGCTAACCATTATGAAGAAGAGGCGCTCACAAAAAAGTCCTCAACAAAAGAGGAGAAAGCTAACACGTGATGAGGAGCAAGCCAAGAGGAAGGGCAAACATGATCGATTTCAAGGAACAACCGTGAAAGTTACTGTGCTAGACGTAGACACTTCTCTACTGATACCCGATGTCATTCAGGAGAGTGAGGCATAAGCGATTGAGACAGCCTTCAAAGATGCCAAGAGAAGGCTTGAATTCTCCAATGACGAGAGTCTCGAAAGAAGAGGCGACAACATAAAGTTCTCAAAATGGCACAAGAACAAAAGGAGTTTGCAAATTCCAAGCTACAGATGACTCTTGAGCAAAGGGATGCTCAATATGAGCAAGTCATGGCAAGCTACGCAGAGCACAATGACAAGATCAAAACTGGTGACAAAAGCGGACGCATCACCAGAAGGGACGTCGAGATTGGCACAATCTGGAAAAGGGAAAACAAAGGTTAGGTTTGCTGAAGAAAGGTTTGAAAATCTAGATGTTATGATAGATGCCGATTTTGAAAGAAGGCAAATGAAAGAAGTAATTAAAGAATCAAGGAAGTCGCACACTCCTGCGCAAGGAGAAAGGAGCTCTGCTACCGTGACCGTTCAGCCCGCCACCACTTAAGGGGGAAGCATAAGTGCTGAAGTCAATGTTGAAGGAATTGTGTCACAGACTGCTGCGCAATGAGGAAGCAGTTCTGCTGTTAAAAGAGTGAGTGAAGAAGTATAACTGGCTGCCCAAGGTGAAATTCGAGTTGCTGCGATCATGGAAGAGATCGATTTAGTGAAGGAGGGAAACCAGATTCCAACTAAAGACAAGGCATCGGATGAGAGGACTGCTGACCGTGACATGATAGAAGATTACGGTACAACAAACCCCGAGGTAGATATCGAAGTAGATGTTCAGCAACTAATTACTATAATAGGAACAATGGAGATCACTGAGAACATTGCTGAAGAGACACTAATGGAAGTAGAAGCTACTACCTCCCTAGATGTTGAAACCCGAGCATGACTGCAAGCAAATCTCACTACAAGCGTGCGAGCAAGAAATGAGCAGTATCTGCACGCATTGGGAATGGATGCATCTATAGTTCTAGGATGGAATTCAGAAGCAGATACTACAACTGTGCTTGAAAGGACCATTGAGTCACGATGGCAGAGACATATTCCAATCCCGAGTTTCCCCGAAGTATCAGGTATATCATTTAGTGACATTCCTAGCTCTGATGATGAGGAGAATGCAGGGACCACAGGAGCTGCCATAGGAAGTGCACTACTTGCACATGATGAATCGATATTTCGAAGAGAAACTCTCAAGTGCCCATGGAAGGACTACATAACAGGAACTTCAAAGCCAAAAGGATTGCTAAGTCGTGTCCTCTTGTCTAAGTGAGAGATGAGAAGAATGATGATCTCATCTCATGGGAAAAAGATATTTGTATCTATATTGAAGCTCAAGTTGCTGCCGATGTTGAGAACTCATATCCTACAAAATTACTGAGTGAGTCTTCCGATCTTGAATGGTTAAGAATAGAGTTCCGGAGATGGAGATTTTTCAACTTTGCCACTCATGAACTACATTGTGAGGACCACACGATTATGATGGCCATGATAACTCTTAACAAGCAGACGAGTGGATGGATCAGATATCCAAATGACAGTATTCGAAGAAGCAGGTAGCTGATAGATTTAAGACTGGAGATTGCTCATTGCCACCATCCGAGTATTCTGCTGAGGACTCTCCACTATTCACTCAACACTTCAAATCTCTAGCCACACGAAGACAGATGGTTGCAACTGATAAGTTGAAAAGGAAGATAGTAGAAGAACAAGCCGCAGAAAGAAAGAAGAGGATAGGAGGTAGATGTTGGCGTTCAAAGAAAAGGTTCTTACTCCATTGGCCAATAAGTCATCCAGATTGGACAGCGTAAGGCCTCCTTCTCCCATCACAGCTGAAGAAGAAGATGGAAGGGAGAATGAACCTGCCACAACAGCTCATGCTAATCTACCATCCACCTCATCTCAAGCACTAGCTACCACTGCCCCCATGCCTACTGCCCAAAATATATTCGTGCTATCCGAGGAACCCCAAGTAATGACAATTGAGCCCTTGAGCTCCAGCACTTATCAGAGGGACCTCCAGCAATGCATTCATACCATGGTAGGAAGGAGCATTGGAGAGTAACTTATGCCCATCTTGCAAACGGTAGTCACGAATCAGATGATCAAGGCGAAGGACAAAATGTGTGTTACTCTGCAAGATGACTTCGAGACTTTCTCCACAAGACTTTTTGCTGCGATCAAAAAGGGGGAAGAGAAGAGACTAGAAGAGGAAGCAGAAAGACGAAATGAACAAGAAGACAAATTTCTTTGCCTTGAAGCTCGAAGAAAACTAGAAGAAGACCGAAGAAGACAACGAGAAGAAGAAGAGAGAGAAGATCAAAGAAGGATCCAAGAAAGGGAGAGAATCAGAAGACAAGAAAGAGAAGCCATAGTGGATAACTTCATGAATGTGACGTTCGAGGCTCTAAAGCATGTGAAGAAGACCATCGCCGGTTCCTCAGGTACCAAGAACGTTGCTGATTCACACTCCTCAACAACCAACAAGCAATATCTCTCTTACCCTTACGAGTCTTCTAGTCGAAAAATAGAATGTCTTTTTTATTTTGATTTAGGTGTGTTTCCTGTACGTTATAGCATGATATTATAATGAAAACTTACCCAGGTTGAAGACAACACCTTATTGTCCAACGTGGATCTAATTGAACAAGCTAGAATTACACACTTAGTGTAATCAGCAAACTTCGTGGATTGATGTTGTGTGTGATATATTCCTGTGCGATTCCTGGATAAGATTGTGTGAATGTGCTACGTGCTTATCTGATAAAGGATTTGAAAGCCATTTACTTGTTTAAAATTGAATAATCGAGCAATACCCTTGATATTATGAGGGGGAACATTTAGGAATCATATTGAGTCTACCGGAGTTGAGATGCTGAGAATAGACTTGATAGAATTTTTTTTTTTGTAATCTCAGTAATCAACTTTCCCATGATCAGTTAGTATTAAAGCTCAGGATTGAGGCTTTGAGCGCGCAAAAAAGGGGTAAATTGTTAGGAATATTGTTTGAAGTATTAAACCCCTTGGTTATGAATATTTTTGTAATTATGTTCTGGTGCATCAAAGCTCAAGTAAAGCAATAAGCGATCTAGTTTCTAGGAACCTAGTATCGAGTCAAATGTAAAAGTCCTGTATAGGCAATATATACTCGAGTTGTAATAGAACTAGAAAAGAAGAAGAATCAAATTGCTCAAAGAATCAACATATTTGATGTTTGATAAAGATTACTGAAGATGAAAAGAATAGGCTAGCACATACGTTGGAATGCTGAAAATATTCTAGAATGCAGAAGAAGTAACTCCAGCTGAATACGAAGATCTTAGCGAAGACTGCTGAGACACCAGCCATATGCCGACTGCCAGCAAACACTTTACAACAATCTAGAGAAACCTTAAAGCTGTAAATCAGAAGGATCCACATCATAAGAAAACCTAACGAATCAAAGAATAGAACAATCATCAGACACAATGAAGGTTTCAAGTTCAAACCAAAAGATCCATTCTGAAAAGGACGACCTCAGATTGAAGTTATGCCAATCAAAGACGAGGTAAGTTGAAGAGTCTCTGTCCACTCCAGAAAAAGGAAGAACGCAGATAGGCGCACAATGCCTTTGAGTCTCTAACGGATAAGATTCAAACAGCCGTTTATATCTTAACTTATAAATAGGTGTCATCCTGAATTGTTTAAAAGGTTTGCAAAATCGTATAAATAGAGAAAACTAGAGACCGTAACACTCTCTAAACCATGCGAACTCATCCGAGCTTGTACAAAATTGAAGCTTTTTTTCAAGCTATCATACTTGAAGCTCGAGACTTTTGAAGTATAACTTCTAAGTTTATATTGGGATTCTTTTTGTATCATAGAAAGAATCTAGCAGTCACCTTGCTACGCACGCGTGATTCCTACGGGCATTGCCAAAACAAGGATAGGTTTTGGAAGAACTATAAAACTCCCAAAAGTCGACGTCCAAAGAGAAGGGAGGTTTATTCTCCGTCTTGGGAGCGACAAGGTGAAGATTGAAGACCGAGGTGCTTGAAGGTGCACGATGACCAGACAGAGGAGCTGCTCAACGTTAAAGATCAGGTCTGACCTTGTACTCAATCTTTTAGTGAATTTTCAGTCAGAGGACTGAACAGTGGACGTAGAACAGTTGTTCGAACCACTATAAATCCTTTTGTCCCCTTTACTGCTTTTACTCGTTATTGTGTGAGTACGCATACTTGAAACTCAACACACCAAGTGTTGTAGTATAATCTGCAAATAACTTACCGAATATTCAAGCTTAAGCACATTTGATAAATAATTGCTAAGTCGAGACCTTAGTAAGGTATGTGCAAGATCATTTTAATACTTTCCCTTCATATAAAACACTCTGATCAGGGACCAACAATCCCTGCCAAACCATGGACGATATGCTCAACAGAACGTGGATGATAAGTTTATAATTTTACTCACTTATTTATATTATTTTCTAATATTTTATGCAGTTTTGTTGAGTTTATCTATATATTCTATGCATGAGTCTATACTAGGTGGTGTTATGCTTGTCATGGTGAATTTTTAAACGTTTTAGGCCTAAATTCAATGGAAACCCGTGCCGAAAGTAGTTGATGTTCAAAAAAGCAGTCACGAGTTCCTTCACACATAGAATTTGAGCTAATGGAGCATGGCAATTGAAATATCTATGATTTAGTTTTCCAATGCAACTATAATTGGGTCAATAAGACTTCGGGAGTGAAAGTTATGGCTAAAACAGTGAGACCGTGTAGAAGGGGTGAGAAAGAGAAGGCTCGATTTTGACCAACATGGAGCCACTTCAATCGACGTGGATGATGCGCGTCGATCGACGCCAAGCCACGTCGATCGACGTGCAACCTAAAAAGGCAAAAATTCAACTAAATTCGAATTATATCTTATCATTAGCCCTAGACGTGATAAGATACACACCCACCTCTATAAATACCCATGTAGTTTCGAATTATTAATTATATTTCATAATCTTTTTTTTAGCATTGGAGTTTTTAGAGCTTTGAGAGTTGGGAAACTTGAAACCCTTTACTTTTTCTTGTAAGTACTTTATTTTATGCAATTTAATATGTTTTGTTGTGGATTTCTATCTGCGATGAGTGGCTAGAAACCCTAATGGGTTCTATGGCAATAAACATCAATCTTAAATGCATGTTTAATTGATTAACACATATTGCATGGTTTTGAATTCCTATTTTAATTATTAGAGTTTAGAATTGAATTCAGACCGAAAGATAAAATTGATTTTAGGTTCATAGTTATTAATTGACAGACTGAGAGGAAAAAATTGATAACAGGAAAAAGAATTCGAATACAATTAAAGTTTCAGTCTAAGGGGAAGATAATAAATGTAGGGTTTAATCTGTGGAATTATAAAAGGTTGATAATTACTGTGTTATTGAGGCCGACAAAGCATACAAATTTACATAATAGTAAGCTAGGCTATAATTGTCTAACCAAAAAGTTATAGTATTTTTATGATTTCTCACAAATGCCAGTTAATCAATGTACATGTATTCTGATTGATTGTTCGCCCCAGAATCTATCTTAAAATTTTGCTTTCAAAACTCTTTAAATTTTCGCACTATTATTTTTACTTTTCAAATCAAAACCCCTGATTTCTATTTTACTCAAACAATAGATCTTAGGATTACAACCAGTCATAAAATAATTTCGTTACACAATTTGTCTGGGTTCGACTACCTATGGGTACTTTATAAATTTATTTGCCACTGTTCAACAATTTATCCATAGAATTTTACAATGATCAGTAGGCAATGATAAAGTGAAAAAAAGATGAGCGTTACAGAAATACGCACCAAAGTGGCGGGAGAGGTAGACAACCTGAGAGGACCAACGGCGCGAGCCTCGAGGCAGGCATCCCTAAAAACCGCACCCGTATAGTAGGCCGCCGATGATCAACAACCAAAGTTCGTACGTACCCTAGTACACCCTCTCAATAGAGCTAGCAAATTTAGTTCACAATGTGCTTCACCAGATGCCAGAAAAAGTTAATTGGCCGCAGAAGATGAAAACTAATCCCTCCATGCGAGACACTTGGAAGTTCTGTTATTTTCATAACGATCATGGGCACACTACCGCAGACTGTCATGCATTATCATTAGAGGTAATCAAACTTCTCAAGAAAGGATTGTTATCTAAATTTCTGACAGATAAAGGGAAATGAACATAGAGTTGGGATAAGCAGCCGCAACAGCCATGATGAAGCACAAGATTGGCCAATAAATCACCCGTACCATATCGCACAGTAAACTGCATCACCGGTGGCTCGAAAATCAGTGGCGTGACTATTTTTGCTGCCTAGAAAGCTAGAAGGCTGACTCGCGAAGAAGCTGTGGTACCTTGAAGTAACCCAGTACATGCTTTAATCGAGTTTACACACAAAGAAGTCCCTGGCTTGACCATCCACATGATGACACCCTGGGGATCTCCTTGATGCTCTATGATTGCCTCGTTAAGAGGATTCCAGTTGACAACATGAATTTGGCCAATATCCTGTTCCTGAATGCTTTGAAAGGAATAAAGATCCCCGAAGAAAAGATAATGCAAAGCCAGAGATTCCACTGATCGGCTTCAACGGTGGAGTACATATGACAATCGGGACGTTGACCTTGAACACCTATTGCGGGGGAGTCCATCACGACGTCTCATTTATGGTGATTGAAGCACCAAGTGCCTACAATGCCTTATTAGGGCGACCCTTGCTCCACCAACTTATTGTAGTGCCATCTACATAACACCAAGTCGTGCCAACTCCGAAGGGAATCCATACGATTAAAGGAGAGCATAAATTTGCCAATGAATGCTATTATGCAAACTTCAAGGCCGTCAGTTCGCAATAGCACTTCCGGAACAAACCTCCTTTACCACCGCCCGGGGAGTTTTATGAAACAGAAGAGGTAGAGCTCGGTCCTGCAAATTCTAGAAAGAAAACAAAGATTGGAAGCAGACTTAAGACAGTAGTCTGGGTAGAACTTGTAGAATTCTTAACTAATGAGTAGGCGGTCTTCGCATGGTCACACAGGGGTATGGTTGGAATAGATACAGAGGTAGTGACATATCAGTTGCAGTTCGACCCGAGCAAAAAGGCTGTGCAGCAACAACAAAGGAAGTTCACGGCTGAGAAGAAAAAAACCATCAACGAGGAAATTGATCACCAAATTATTTAACTAGTGACGTAGCAAAGCTAATAATATAGTGGCAAATAAAATTATCGAATCACAGGGGAAAGAAGTAACGAAAAACCTTAAGTACTAAATCATAAGTTCTCAAAATACTGGTTAGGAAAAATCAAATTTTTGGTTATGTTTATTTCGAAAATCTTAATGCTTGCAAATTAAAATTAAATAGGAAAATAAAAGACTTTTGTTGAAGCAGTTATGAGAAGTACAGATTCCAGGGATATCTACCTATCAAGTATGACATGTATGAATGAATTGATTAATTCCCAATTTAATTCCTCTTCGTAGTGAAACATCATAAAAGTATTATGAACTTCTTTGTTGGACAATTCTTAAAGTAGATTAGCAGTTACCTATCTCCGCTCGGTCTCACGATAAATTAACTCGGTCTCAAGATAAATTAACTAACTCCAAAAATCAACAGATTTATTCCTATAATCTATCTCCTTCTGCTCAGACAAGAAATAAAATTATATTGTGAAAAACTCTTTCCATTGAAAACTATTACAGTTACGTCTCAAGTTCTCAAATAATTAATCCTAAAATATGGCCAACGAACTCAAGATTATGAATAAGCACAGATTTCACAAACTACGATGGGAAAGGGAATTTAATTCAATTTATCAAACATGCATACATTGATAGTTTGAGACCCTAGAATCTGAGAGGGAGTTTAGTTACACATATTCATAGTAATATTCATCATAGAAAAATAAAACCTGAATTGCATAAAAACTTGGGTCAGAATGTCTTCCCACAAAAAACTGTCTTCAAACATAAAACTCAACTAAAGCTTGGAATCTCTCAAAATCTGAAATATGGAATGAAACACACCAAAAAATCGAAATTACTGGGATATATATAGAGGTGGAGGTGTATCCTATCAAATCTAGGGCTAAAGATATGATAAAATCTAAATTCAGTCAATTTCTCGGGCCAGCAGGTCCGCATCGATCGACGTGACATCTCCGTCGATAGATGTGGCTCTCTCTTCGGCGTCGATTGATGTGGATCTACATCGATCGATGTGGAAAAATCATGTATCGCCCCTTCCGCGTGGTCTCACGATTTTGGCCATAACTTCCTCTCCCGAACTCTGATTGACCCGATTCCAATTGCGTTAGAGAGATATCTCAAAGATTTATCCATTTCCATGCACCAATAGCCCGAATTAATCTTGTGGAAGAACTCCTCACTGCTACTCTTACACGTCACTGCTTTCAGATCAGTTTTCTCGTGAATTTAGGCCTAAAACCTGCATAAACATCAATATACGCCTAACACCACCTAATATTGACTCATGCATAAACTATATATATAAAATCAATAAAACTACATAAAATAGTTGAAAATAATATAGATATGTGAGTGAAATAATGAGCTTATCAGAAATCCATAAGCTGTTTGACATTGGTTTTGTAAGAGAAGTCAAGTACCCGACTTGGTTCGCCAATATCGTGGTAGTAATAAAGCAAAATGGAAAAAACTGGGTGTGCGTGGACTACACCGATCTGAACAAGTCATGTCCAAAAGATCCATATCCACTTTCGCACATCAACAGTATAGTCAACACAACAGCTGAACTCGAACTACTTAGCTTCATGGATGCATTTTCGGAGTATAATAAAATCATGATGCACCTAAAAGACCAAGAGAAGACCGCGTTTATGATGGATAAAGAAATCTATTGTTACATAGTGATGCCCTTCAGGTTGAAAAATGTGGGGTTGACTTATCAGCGGCTGGTGAACAAAATATTTAAACCACTCATCAGGAAGACTATGGAGGTCTACATGGACGATATGCTGGTCAAATCGACCAAGTCCATGGACCATGTGCAGCATTTGAAGCAGGTCTTCGACATCTTGAACCACTACAACATGAAGCTCAACCCAGCAAAATGCACGTTTGGAGTGGCATCTGGAAAATTCCTTTGCTATATTGTAACCTACCTGGGAATCGAGGCGAAGCCGACACAGATCAAAGTAGTGAAAGAGATTGAATATCCCCGAAGAATGAATGAATTTGAAAAACTCACTGGAAAGCTCGCAGCATTAAGCAGATTCTTATCAAGGTACTCCCAAAAGACCCACGGGTTTTTCCAAGTGTTGCGAAAGGGAAAGTAGTTCAAGTGGACCGACGAGTGCCCAAGGGCCCTGGAGAATCTAAAAGAATATCTGGCAAGCCCTCCGCTGCTCTCCAAGCCCGAGCAGGGAGAGGCCTTGCTATTGTATTTATCTGTATCAGATCATGCTCTCGGGGCAGTCTTGGTCCGGGAGTGCGCTGGAGAACAACACCGAGTTCATTATACAAGCAAACCCTTACATGACCCGAGACCAGATATACAACATTGGAGAAGTTTGAACTAGCATTGATAGTCCCCTCCCGACAGTTAAGACCTCACTTTGAGGCGCATCCCATCAAAGTGGTAACTTCTTATCAACTTCGAATCGTGTTCTAAAAACCCTGCCTCTGAGGAAGATTGTTGAAGTATGCGGTGGAGATCAGAGGCTATAGACTTGAGTTCGAACCAAGGACAACAATAAAATTTCAAGCACTCGCGGATTTCATAGCGGAGTACTGAACAATCTCCAACAAAAAGCTAAAAAGGAAATAACAAATCTAGAAGCAGCAGAGCAGATCACAGAAGCATGGGTGATAAGAGTTGACGGGTCGAGCAACATGCACGGAAATGGTGCTGGCATAAGGTTAAGAAGTCCATGGGGGTAGAAGTTCGAATGAGCTATCCGCCTTAACTTTGAAATAACAAACAACGAGGCGGAGTACGAAGCCCTTATAAGAGGAATAAGCTCGCAAGAGAGCTTGGTGTTTCTCGCTTACAAGTTCACAAGGACTTGCAGTTACTGGTATTACAGGTAGACAACCAGTATCAGGTAAAAGAACCAAGGTTGCTAAAATACCACGAGATGGCTTGAGCATTCAGCTGTGAATATGAGGACTTCAACATCAAACATATAGCAAGAGAAGAGAACACTGAAGTAGACACACTAGCTAATTTGGTGTCCTCAAAACAAGAAAAGAAGATTCGGCCAATTCCCATAACATGGGCCGAATAACCAGTCGTGGTGGAAGAAGGAAAGGAAGTGCATGACATAGGACAAGGAAGCTCATGGATCGAACCAATATTTCAACACAACAAGGACGACGTTGCTCCAAAGGACAAGGTAGAGGCAGTTTGACTAGAAAGAATGGCAGCAATGTATACCATCTACATACCTATTTTACCAGAGGTCGATACTAGAGCCCCTTCTCAAATGCCTATCCCCAAGTGCAGCGCATGCCATTTTGATCAAGATTCATCAAGGGGATTGCGGAAGTCACCAAGGGGCTCGACCACTGGCGCATAAAGTTATAAAAGCCAGATTCTACTAGCCAACCTTGAGAAAGGATGCAAAGGAGTACGTGAGGAGCTGTGAGGCATGTCAAAGATTCGAGGTTGCCTCGCAAAGCCACACCGAACCCCTTCATGCCACGATCCACGTAAGGCCATTCATGACCTGGGGATGGATATAGTAGGAAAACTCCCAAAAGGTACCGGGCAGAAGGATTATTTACATATAGCGACCGACCACTTCACTAAGTGGGTCAAAGCCAAAGTGTTTTGCAATGTTCAGGAGCCAAAAGTTATCAAATTTTTGTAGACACAAATCCTGTGCAGATTCGGGGTGCCAAAGGAGATAAAGACGGATAATGGCATGCAATTCACAGGAAAGAGAGTGCAAGAATTTTGTGACCAGTACGGTATCAAACTGATATTCTCGACAACAAGATATGAAGAAGCAAATGGGCAGGCCGAATCAACCAACAAGACTATAATGGCTTCGATGAAAAAATGATTGAACGCTCATAAATCGAAGTTTGTCAATGAACTTCCAGTAGTGCTATGGTCTTATTGAACTACTCCATGAACGGCAACTAGGAGCTCGCCATTTGCACTTACCTATGGCGAAGAATCTGTAATACCGCTCAAACTAAGAGTGAGAAGCCCGACGATCGAGTTATGCGAAGAAATAGACAATGACAATGGACTCTTAAAGAACCTAGAACTAATTGATTAACAAAGAGATCAAGCTTTACTAAATTTGGTCCAAAGAAGAATGCAGGTTGAAAGGTTCAACAATAGGAAGCTGCGCCCCTGAAACTTCAAGGAAGGAGATTGGGTGCTGAGAAAGCAAGGCCTTCCAAAATACCAAAGACAAGAGTGTAGGGAAGCTCACATCAATGTAGGAAGGACCTTACAAACTCACCAGAGCAATAGAAAGAGGAGCTTACCATCTAGAGGACTACAATGGAAGAGAAATCGCAAATAGCTGGAATGCCAAACATTTGAAGAAGTATTACTTCTAAAAAGGAGATAGAATTCATCGATCTCACAGATACTCTCCTCTCACCTAACTCTCGTGTTAGTTATTAATTCATGTCGAATCATTGGTGACTTAGGCATCGGAGAGGAAATGCTTCGGCATCGCCTGGACCACTTTTATTTTGTCTTGCTGATATTAAGATCAAGTGACGAAGTTTGAAGGGTAAAAATCAGTTGGAATCGGACGCTCCAGATGATGAATCTCTTTCTTTTCTTCATTTTTTATTTTTTCCAAATTAAATTTCTTAAACAAATACTGACTTAAGCACCGGGCATCGCCCACTCTGACCCTATTTTATTGAACAGACAATGGTCTTAAGATAATAGCATGTACGGAGAAATATGAATACATTCAAAAGGAGAGGAAAAACAACTTCAAAGTTTGATAAAAACAAAAATACGTTTAAATCACAAAACATACCTAAGCAAAGAAAAACAACAAGCTCGAGACACCTGGAGGCAGTCTGTTTGTCCGAGTTTGACTAACCATTAGTATTCGAACCTGAAGAGGAGTCTACCAGCGGACCGCCTCATTGAGTGTTCTGATCGGTCTACTGCTGCTCCTGATCTCCAGTTGGACACTCCCAATGACAAAAAAGGACCAGGGGCTGTTGCTCGGACTGCTCCTAGTGGGGCTCTTCGGCTGAGACATTCAAGATGCTGAGATCAAGGTCCAAAAATTGCTCGGCAATTCTAGCCCAGACCTTGCTTTCAACTTGCTCAGCCAGCATCTATGAAACCAACAAGCAGAATGATGAGAGTGCGAAGGAAAAGGAATTTCAAAACGTAGGAATAACGGAAAGATATCTTGTATGTTTTGGCGAAGTGTGGAAAGGGGATCAAGGATTTGCCCTCTCCCGACCTCAGACATTTAACCTGATCCTGGATCTCTTTCAACTCAATCATGTAGGACTCCTTCTAAGTCCACAAGAGGGCATCTAGGGATTTTAGCTGATCCTCTCTCTTTTGAAGATCCCTGTTAAAGAAGGCGATGTCGGTGTTCGCCTGGGCTAACTTCCTCTAGAAGTCGTCTGCCTCATCCGTACAAGCCTAGGCCTCTGCCAGGGCACAGTCCGCCTTAACAGCCAGTGAAGCTTTGCTCCCCTCCGTCTCATCTAGCTTCATCTCAAGCTCCTCGATCTTCTTCTTCCAGGTCTCTGCCTCCTTTCGTAGGTGGAGGATCTCCTCGGAGTACTTGTCTCCAAAGATGCTAAGCTCGCGGTGGATCAGATCAAACTCCACCATGTTCTGCATATCACGAAACGAACCATTGGAGAAGAAAAATAAAAGAGAATCAAAAGGGAAGAACACATACCTTCAGTTGCCGGTGTTCATAGCGACCTAACCGTTGGAAAACCGACCCCAACGATACATCCAATGTCAGAGGTTTTAGTAGCTGCTTCCGAAAGCGGACGAAAAATGAGTCCACTCTCATGTTGGGAGGTGCGGTCGTCATTTGCACCAACGACCTCTCCTAGTTCCCCGCGTGTTCCTTGGGAGGGTCCTGTTTGCGGGAACGCTGGCGGTGGTGATGCTCGAAGCTCCCACATTCTTTCTCCTCTCCTCGCTTGGACCTCTTCTGGGAGGTGGTCTCTGAGCAACTTGTTGGACGAGAAGACTCCCCCTTATTCTCCTCTGGAGGAGTCGTGAATGGAGCAAGAGGCGGTGAAGGCTGATGTTGAGTGGGCCCAGTCGGTGGCCTCTTATGAGGGTTCTCCTCCTGGTGCTTGGTCTCGGCCTCGCCCTGGGCTCTCTTTTTATCTCAAAGAGCCCAAGCGACCTGCTCTGGTGGCACTCCCTGACAGGTCACATTCTCCGGGAGTGCAACTAGCTGACCATGTTGATCGAGGAGGGTGTGAGCGGTGACTATTCTACTGAATTGCAGCACTGGCCAATCGCGATCGGCGATGCTAATATTGTACGCGCGATCGACTCTAGCCTGTTTAGCATCTTGTCAACATCATACGATCGCAACCTGTACAACAAAAAGAAAGTAATCAGCATTCACAATGATAAGAATTGAAGTAGAAAAAGGACAACAACCCACGAATAGGCACCCCACCGTGTTTGAGGGATTTTGGGTGATTTGGATCGAGTTTAAGGTAGAAGAAGGAGGTCCACCAGTGTGGGGCGAGTACAATAGTAGCAGTGCTTGTCTCTGCAGTGGTCCATCAGGTATATATAGTGCCACTCCCGAACTTTCGGGAGGCTAAGTCCAAGATCCATCCAGGCCAAGAGAATCCCAACTAGATGACACCATCTATTTTGAGCGAGTAGGAATAAGGAAATTTTGTAGGAGGTGAGGGCGTCGCAGAAGAAAGGATGGACGGGTAATCCGACCCCATTCTTTATCGCCGCAACATAGAAGGTTGTGAATCCAACCAGTGGATCATAGCACCTCCGATGGGGCTTGGGATGAAAAAAATTATTTTTCGTCCCAGATCAGAGTACGTATAAAGTGCAGCAGAAGTATTAAAACAGTTAAATACACTCTAATTCGCGGGCGGTTAGGTTCTTGTTAACTCAGTTTATATGTGACAGTTTTAGAAATGCAGTTTATGTTATCCTGTAGTTTAGATTAACAATTTTACAGTTATACATTTCAACACTATAAGACAAGCGTTGAAGGTGTCAAGATATAATTGAACACTTTAAGATGCGCAAAGTAAATGAAAAATGAAAACAACACAAGATATTTATAGTGGTTTGGAGCCTTAAGTCCTACGCCTACTCTTTGGGTATCAGATCCGGAAATTCACTAAGGTATGAAATACAATCCTCACGATCTATAGCCAATTGTTGTAGAGACCTCCGTCCACAACACAATGGATCACTCGCCCAGGTGGTTGTACTTCAGTCCTTCTTCAGTTTGTTGAAGGTCATCTTCTCTGTGAACTGGCAGTCGTTGAAGTTGGACTGACGACAAACCTCCCTTTTCCTTCTTCGGTAGAATGGATGGTTGAGTTCTTCCCAGAATGTTCACTTGTTGACAGTTGCCGTAATAACCTGTTCTTCCTTTGCAAGATCAGGCTGCAATGTTCTTACACTAAAAGTAAGAACACCAAATAAGTAGATTAAGTCGGTAGACTTAATCCTCGTGTACTCAACGTCACATGGTGAATCTCTGAATATTATTTAAGTAATGAATGACTCGTGTTCAATAAATGAACTACGGTATTAATGCCTTCTCTCTTGAGAGCGTTTAATGCTTGAGCTTTAATTTCAGCAGAGAGGCAATGAATGTGTCAGAGATTCAAATATGCGAAGGTTTTCAGATGAGAAAAGATTTTTATGTCTCTATTGTTCCTGCAATTTATGGGTGGGAAACCAGAAAATAGCCGGTAGAGACATTTTGAAGGATGTCCAATCTTAGACCATCCATTTCTGAAAAAGTCGCCTGCTTATCTGCTTTTTCTGCAACAGTATCCTGATTTGCAGGGCAGTTTGTACTTGATGTGTCAAAAGCCGAACAAAGTTGTACGTCAGTCGCAACTGAGTTTCTGACTGACTTTTATCATTGACTTCCTTAGAGTTCTTCTACGACTAATCGGCGTCTTGCTATGTACGCATTCTTTGACGTGAAACTGTTCGTGTCTGAAACTGTGAGCTCCTCTCGACAATTTCTTTAAACCATTGTATCCATAATTTTCTTTGAATATTAAAGCCTTGACAGGAAAAATTGTCAGCGCAGTTTTTCATACCCTTTGTTTTGCTCTGCCTCTCTTCGTCCTTTATGTTTGACAGTTATCTCATTTGAATGGCGTCTTCTTCAGAACTAATTCATAGTTTTGACGAATCTCTTATCCTAGACTATTACAACTCGATCATCCTATACAAGAATTACATGAGGTAATAACTCTAAGTCCTAGACTTTGGTATATAGTTTTGACACATCAAAACACAATTTAAGTTGGGATTTCTACATCAACACCTAACAATTTTTCCCTTTTTGATGTATTCAAAACAATACCTCTATGTCTATCTAAGTCGACGAGAAGATGCAGTTGATCTGAGTTTAAAAAGTTTATCTATCTTGAACTGCTCTGAACTGTGCTTCTTCTACACTTGACCTACTCTAAATGATTTTCCCCCTTAATGGGATAATAATTCTCGATTAATGATCAATCAAATTAGAGCAATAAGAGAGGAAAATGTTGATCACACTGGAACATGTGAATTCAGCCAGTCAAGAATCAAGGTAGGAGACAATGAGTAGTTGTCTTCAAACCAACAATTTTTCACTTTTCACTAGATATGATCGATTAAAAGTACATAAAAAGCTTTAAAACTGTGGTAATAAAGGAAGGCATACAAAATTGTAAAAAAACAGAAATCCATCACCTTTGTACTACTCCTTTTGCTTGTCTTGATCCTTGTCCTTCTCCCTTTCTTGATTCGAGAAATCTGCATCTTTTGGCTTTGAGGAGGTTGCGGCGGTCATGGGAAGCGAACCAGCTTGCTGCTTAAGAGCTGCGGTTACTTCAGAGAAGTATTTCCAATCTTTTTCTCTAGAAGCAATTATTGCTTCCAACTTCATTGTTATGTCTTCATCCCGCTTCCTGCGCTCTGCTTTCCAAATTTTAACCTAGCTGAACTCACTTTTCCAAGTGTGAGCAACAAACTTACTTTTTTGCTCTATTGGTTTTAATCAATAAATGTCTCTCCAATTCAGGGGGAAGATCAAATTGAGCGGGTCAAAATAAGGATTGAGTAGTGTCTTTGTAAACTCAGTACACCATGTTTCCTTTTCCTTATGACCTTAGTAAGTAGTTTTGACAATATCAAAAAAGAGGAAATTATTAGAAACTATGTTTTAGTTTCTCCCCTAATTCGATTTTTTGATATGTCAAAAGTATACTTTAGTAATAAGTTTCTAAGTCTTAAATGTAATCATTGTATAGGATTATTTGTGTTGTAATGGACTTGAAACTCAGGCACTGAAAACCGAGCGAAGTAGATGCTCGAGATTAGAAGAAGAAGAAGTGTTCGTGCTTGAAACTTAGTTTCAATAAGTATGACTATGACCTATACTGACCATGGAAAGTTATAGAAGTTACCATACTGACTTTAGGATGTCAGTATAAGAGTTTCCCATACTGACTTTTGAATTTTAGTATGGAGGTCTATACTTCAAAAGCACGAGGAACACGAGGCAAATCGAAGTCAGACTTAAAGGCAAATAAATTCTAAGTAAAAGACAGTGCGAGGAATTCTCATACTGAAATTTAGTCTGACAAGAGGAGGTAGGAAGTACAATGCGATAACAACTTTTCAGAGCAGAGCAGACCTATGAAGAATGACTGTGATTGGATGGTTCAATCTATGCCTCTAATGACTTAAATTATGTGTCAAACGGGCAAAATTTAAAGTGTCGACCAAGGGTGCCTATAAATAGTTCAACATTTCAAATGAATAAGATACAAGAATCACAAGAAAAGCTAAGCCGATACTCTATAGTATTTCTACTCAAAGTTCTCTGAAATTTTGTGTACTTAACACGAGACTTGAGTTTCTAACTTAAGTTAATCATTTTGTGCTAGTTGTTTAAAAAACGAGGCTAAAACTTAAAGCTAAAGCTATACTTTGTAGAATGGGCCGATAAATATTACAAAGACCCTTCCAGCTCTAGGAGAGGTAGGAGCAAGAATCGTGGAAAAGCCTTATAATGAATGGAGCTCGGAGGACAAAAGAATGAATCAACTCGACTTCTTAGCTCTAGAAGCTATATTATCTTCCCTTCCAAATACATTGGTGGAGGAAGTCCTCTAGTTCAACACAGGTGATCATATGAAACTGATCAGCTGAAGCGCAATAAGCTACAGGTGTGTGTGGACAAGTACGAGTCATTCTAGATGCAACCTTGAGAGACCATTAAGGCGATGGAAATGAGGTTCAACGCAATTGTCAACGATCTTAAGGTACTAGAAACAAGTCGTATCCAAATGTTGATCTAAATGCTAAGATCTTGAACAAAATGCCAAAGGAGGATTAGTTTGTCAAGACAACTGCCTTGAAAGAAAAGGAACTATCAAAGGTAATAACGAAGAAATTGTTCACCCAAATACAAGCCCATGAATGGGATATTCAAATGGTGAACAAGAACAAAGCCATCACCAAGCCATTAAACAGGAGATGCGACCTACTTCGTTAAGTGGGATAACAAGTGGAAATCGAAGAAGCCCTTCCACACTGATCGTCGAGCTGGTCAGTCGAGCTTAGTTCTAGAGAAGCCAACGACATCTGGCTCTCAATCTAAGGAGGAAGAGGTCTATAGCAGATCTTGTGGAACAAATTAGGAAATTTTCCAAACTCCTCGAGAAGGCCAAAGGAAAAAAATGAAGCAATCGATGTAGACGAGAAGCAGTTAATCAAGAGAACACCCATAGCATGCTTCCAATATGTATTATCAGAACATCTCGAGTTTGATTGTCCCTTTGTGGATAAGGAAGAAAGAGAGAGACTCCGTAAATTCTTTGAGCGCCGAGCATCAAAGTCCGTAGCAAAGGCCATGCTAACTAGAATGGAGACACCGGATATTCTCGATCATGATGAGAACTACTCATCTGAAGAAGAAGCTGAAGAGGAAGCACTTCTAGAATTCCTAGTTGCAATCAAAAGGATGAATTTGAAGATGAAGCGGAGACTACCCTCACTTCTTCAAAGTTAACTTGCAAGCATCTCGCCTGTTATCATTCAATCAGCATACATGATTGATGAATCTTTGTCATACTATTCTCATTCATAGGAGATCATGTTAGACATTTTATCGCATGAATTTCAAAGATTTTATGAAATTAAAAATATCTTAGCTGCTGAAAACATTTCACTAAGATCTAGAGTCTCTGTTTTTACTGAGGAAATTTCAAATTCTAGATCTGTTTGTGAAGAGTTAGAAAAATTAAAAATATAACACTCAGCTCAGCTCAAGAATTTCAAAAATCTATAAAATGAATGTAAATCTTTGAACTTTACTATCATTGACGAAGTCATTTAGAGCATGAGCGAGTCTTCAGATAAGTCAGGTTTAGGATATGAAGAAAACTTGAACAGTGATAAATCTGCACCTATTGGTACTAAGAGACATATTATTTTTGTCAAAGAAAACCTTAGTACAAAGTCTGAGTCAAGCAATCGAGGGGTAGCAATCCATACACCAGGTTATACTGGCAGTACGAAAAGTTGGTTAGCCAAAAACCCCAAGTTGACGGATCAGAATAAGAAAAGTAAGTCAAAAGCAAAAGGTAAGTTGGTCATACTGCAAAAACCTATGCTGGCAAAATCTCATACTGACAGGAAGTCAGTACGGTCTCTGAAGTTGACCAAGCAGTATGTTCCTACTACGAGGAAGTAAATTCACTTGACTAGTCCGGCCATGCTGACACTACAGTCTGTGAGGATTGTGAACACCCAACCCGATTAGTACATTATCCGAGGAACAAAAACTCATGTACACCTTGAGGATGGCTAACTCACCATTTTCATTTAAAGGCTAAGAAGGCTAACCAAGGTGGCACACACTTTTGCAACAAGTTTCCATCAAGGTTCTCTTGTCCAGAACACAATTTTCGAGGTACTCAAAAGAAAAGTAATCACAAAAGAACATCACAAGCAACTACAAAATTACAATCCAAAAACATGCATTATTTTTATGACATGGAAATGTTGTTACTAATTACGACAATAGACGTATGTCAGTTTCCAAGATCACAAAGATGTGGATTCCAAAAAGAATGATCACACGAGCTTATCCTACAGGACCTGCAGAGACACAAAGACCTATATGTTAAATTCTCATGAATGTAGGAACATGTACCGAAGGAGAGAAGTGAGTGGATTCTCGACAGCGGATGCTCAGCTCACATGACAGGAATCAGTGAATTCTTCTCAGAGCTAAATATGATTCGAGGACGACCAGTGTTCTTTGGTGACAACTTCAAAGGATGAGTAATTGGAAGAGGATGCATTGAGCAGAATGGGTTGAGAATCATAAATATGTCACTCGTCACCAACCTATAGCATAATTTACTCAGCATCGGTGAACTTAGTTGAAGTGGTTATCTTGTCTCCTTTGAGGAAGTTGAGTGTCAGATCAAAGATAAGGATACTAGAGACAACAAGCTGAGGGTAGTTCGCAAAGGTGGACTCTATGTAGTAGACTGGTTGAGTGGGCAGATTGGATCGTGCTTTAATGCCACCTGTTTATCAGAGTGAAACTGGTTCTGGCACAAGAGACTAAGCTATCTAAATTTTTAAATAATCAAATTTTTGGTTAAGTATGACTTGGTAAAGGGATTACCAAGAGCAGTGTTGAAGAAGGAAGGAGTATGTAAAGCCTGTCAACAAGGAAAGAAGACAAAGGCATCTTTCAAGAACAAAGCACTCAGTCCAAGCACTACCCCAGTACTGGAGTTACTTCACATGGACTTATTCGGTCCTATAACTCCCCCAACCATTGGAGGAAAAAGATTCTCACATGTAGTATTGGATGATTACGCATGCTATACGTGGATCAAGCTTCTCAAAACCAAGGACGAAGTCAAGATCATGTTGCCAAAATTGATCATGCGAGTACAAAATCAACGAGAGACTATAGTTAAGAGGATCAGATAAGACAATGGATAGAGTTTTGCAATGGGTCTATTATGGATTTCTGTGTAGAACTAATATTGGGCATGAGAATTCTACTACAAGAACTCCACAGCAGAATTGCCTAGCAGAATGAAGGAATTGAACTCAGAAGGAAGCAGTTCAAACCATGCTGGCAAAGATTGGACCGGGTGAGATATTTTGGGGCAAAGCATTGATGACGGCGTGCTACACTAAAAACAAAAGCGCCATAAGTGATAGACTGCAGAAGACCCCATACGAAGTATATCATGGTCGTAAGCCTTCTTTAGCTCATCTTCGTGCTTTTGGTTCACCATGTTATATTCAAAATAATGGTAATCCAAAGTTGAATACTTTATCTCCAAAGGTTGATGAAGGTATGTTCCTTGGATATGGTCACCCATCTCACAAGAGATATCGAGTATTCAGTAAGATTACTAGGCTTGTGGAAATAACATGCAAAATTATTTTTTATGAAGATACTTTAGTGCGCAGGACCATTAATGAGTTGGAAGAGAGCCTTTCAGAGATCAATGATGTCAATAGAAAGTTAAACTCAAATTCTTCAAATACTAAGCTCACTGTTACGATTAAATCTATGAAGGATGGAATCTCTCAACCAACACCCTCCATTGACCATCACAGTCGAGAGGGTCGATGATGCTAATGATCATGATGAGACCTCGAATTCCACATCCCTGAGTGAATGCACGATTCAAGGGGGGATTCACACTGGAGTCTACCAAGCTGACAATGTTGAAGAAGAAAATGAAGACCAAGGAAATCAGACTGCTAATGTTGAAAACTAGGCTGAATATCGAGAAACCAGGATTGAGGACACACAAGCTCAGACTTCAGATGGAGCTCCACTGAAGACACCTATCAGAATCAGTCTACAGTCACACCTGTCCAAGGCACCAGTGATGATTCATTGGAGGATGAAGTCATTTATGAAGATCAATCTCTTTCTGATGTGTCGGTCATAGGGGAGCATATCAAAGAACTATTTATTCAATCTATCGAGGTTGAAGAATTTCAACAACCCAAGTGGCTTCGTAATCATCCCGAGGAAGCTGTACTGGATAACATCACCAATCCTGTCCGAACAAGACAAGGCAGTGCGTTGCTTACATGCTATAATTCTCAAATTAAGCCGACAAGGTTAGCAGATGCATTTCAATCAGCCAACTTGCTAAATTCACTCGCAACCACGTTTGGGACTTGGTTGATTGTCCATCACATCAGTCTGTGATTGGAATTATGTAGGTTTTTAAAAGCAAGTGAGATAAAGCTGGCAATATAGTCAGAAAAAAAGCCAGACTAGTTGCCAAAGAATATGCACAGTGCGAACGAATCAATTTTGATGAAACCTTTGCCGTTGTAGCCAGACTGGATGCTATAAGGCTATTTCAAGCCGATGCTCCATATTATGGATTCACAATCTATTAAATGGATATGAAGAGCGCCTTTCTCAATGGTGAATTGAAGGAGAAAGTATACATAGAGCAACCTCCCAGATATGAAGAAGACAAGCAAGTATACAAGTTGTAGAAAGCTCAATATAGATTGAAGCAGGCACCACAAGCTTGGTATGAGACCCTATTACAATTCCAACTGAAAAATGAATTTAGAAAATGGAAAATTGATAAGATTCTGATTTGAATCAAAGATTATGAAGACATCCTACTGGTCCAGATTTATGTTGATGATATTATTTTTGTGCTAAGGAATCTGAGCCTTTGCGAGAAATTTGCCCAACTTATGCTGAGTAACTTTCAGATGAGTATGATGGGCAAAATGATTTTCTTCTTTGGACTACAAGTGCATCAGTACAATGAAGGGAATTTTCATCAATCAAAAGAAGTACACCAGAGATCTTATCAACAAGTTTCTTCCTGAAAAGACTAAGTGTGTGAGGATTGCTATGAGTACAAGCGTACAAATCACGTTGAATGAAGATGGAGAGTCAGTTGATCCAACAGCATACAGAGGAATCACAGGCTCACTTCTATACTTGACAATCAGCCGACCTGGTATTTCTTATGCCCTAAGGGTATGCGAAAGATTTCAAGCCAATCCAAAGAATTCGAATATGGATGCTGCCAAGAGAATTATGAGATATATGAAGTGTACTAAGAGTCTCGGAATGTGGTACCCATGATTTGATGTGCTAATTCTCAACGGATACACAGACTCAGTCATCGGGGAATATCGTATTGATCGCAAGAGAACGAGTGCAGCTTGTTAGTTTCTTGGACATAAGATGATAAGCTGGTTCAGTAAGAAACAACACTCGATTGCAACGTCTACTACTGAGCAAAGTATGTTGCTGCTCCTAGGTACTGCGCTCAAATATTGTGGATAAAACTGCAGTTGCTCGACTACAATGTGGACTCAGGATATGTTCCCATCTACTACGATAATAATAGTGCAATGTGCATCACAAAGAATCCGGTTCATCAAACTAAAACCAAGCACATCGACATACACTATCACTTTATTTGTGATTATGTCGAAAAGAAGGATATATATGCATGGAGTACATTGGTACTGAAAACTAGCTTGCAGACATCTTCACGAAACCACGTCCAGAAGCTCGATTTAAGGAGATTTGTATCAAACTCGGTCTTATGGAGTTTGATGAGATAGAATAAGGCGAAGAATGAGTCCAAGATCTTATTCATTTTATTAGATTTTTTAAAATACAGATAGCGTACTGAGTCGAAGCTTTCAGTATACAGTTTTTGAAATATCCATCCATTGGTAAAAAATGGTGTAATAGATTGAGATTGAGTCCAAGCTCTCAATCTTTAAAGATTATTGAAGACGAAGAGATGCGGATTAAAGTTGAGTCCAAGCTCTCACTTTGTTTGAAGATTGAAAAATATAAGATGACAGAGATTCGTGCTGAACATATTCTTGGTCCAAGCATACTGAGCAAAGATCCAGTAGAGCTAACAATGTATGCTAATGACCAATATTTAGGCGTGATGATATGTGTGTAAAATGACCTATATTTCGTTGTGTGAGCATGCATGTTTGCATTCATTTTACCCTCATATCATATGTTTTTGTTATTTTTTTGTCGCGTTTTTGTATTTTTGTGTTGTGAATGTTGTAGGACGAGATTTGAGCATATTATAACATTTTTGGTGGAGTTTTGGAGGCAAATCGCCGAGTTTGGAGTCCAAGGAGGTTAGGCTAGCCCGAGCAGAGCGAATGGAAGGATTTCGGATATTGGAGAAGCTGCACGGTCGAGCGATGCTGGCTCGGCCAAGCCAAGCCGGATAGAGGGCTCGCTCGGCCAAGCTCTGCAGGCTCGACCGAGCCCTGCCAACATAGAGCAGGCTCGGTCGAGCGGGTCTGGCTCGGTCGAGCTAGATCGGGATTTCAAAGATTGTTGCAGTTTCCAGTGGGGCTCGGGCGAGCCGTGGATGGCTCGGGCAATCCGAGGCCCTGGGAGCTCGTCTATAAAATGGGGAATTTTGCATTTTTAAAGAATTTTTGGTCAGATTTCAAATAACCGTCATGAGAGTTCTCTCTAGATTCATCTCTAAACCATTCCCCATCCATATTCAAGTAGATACAAGCTAAATTCTTCCAATTTGGTGAGGATCTAGAAGGAAGGAAGGTAGATCAAGTCCAAGGAAGGCAATCAAAGGAGATCATACTTAGACCTTGATATTTTTTAATGGATTCTCTCATTTCTCTTATTGATTTGTACTCAATTCAAGGTATCAAGAACTAAATTCAATTGTGAGTGTTGTAGAATGGATATTGTGATGAGTTGATATCAAATTTGCTTGTTTACTTTCCTTTGAGGGATTGAATTGCACTTGAGCCTATTCCTTATCTCTTAGGTGTAGGTAATAGCCAACCTTAGAGGTAGTTGATGTGAACGCTGCAGTCAACACACGGGCGGAATCCTCGTGAAAAGTGTAAATTCTTACGATTCTAGTTCCAATCCTTGTGCGGGGCTAGGTCGTAGGGCGATAATTGACGGTCGATTGGGAGTGATCTAGGGCTTAATAAAGTAGCTGTTTGCAATTCCTAGTGTCATCTACCGCTAGTTTTTCGTAGCAAGTGGCTAGCGAATGTAGGGTCGATTGCTCAACCTCCAAGGGATTAAAACTTGGTTTACAACTTAATTTGATTCAACTTGGAACAATAGAAATTCAATCAACACTCACTATCTTCTAATTATTTACCTTGAGATTTTGATCTACCCAAGCATGTTATTCAATTGTTTTATCTTGTGAGGTTCAATTGTATATTTGGTTTCCCGGAACATAGTTTGAGAAAACTTAGTTTCTCGTAAGAGTTCACATAGACCCACTACTTCTTCTTACATGCATCTAAATAGCATGCATTATTACAAGAGGAAGAGTAAGTTGGAGAAGAAATCACCCATCCTTAAGGTGAAATAAGTTTGGGTTTGATCGATGCTAAATCTGCATACAAATTATAGCAAAGGGCAAATAAATTCATAAACAACCCAAGGGTTGGTCGATCCCACAGGGATAGTACAACGAAGGGAAATCATATACTGGATATAGTTTTTAAAACTTTTGTTTGGGTAAATCAATTCAAAAGGGTTTTAAGTTTTTCAAAGCAAGGAAATTAAAGGGATAAAAATAAATATTAAAAAGCACAAATTCCAGGGAAATCTACCAAACTGATCAACATGCAAGAAACAAATATTCAAACCCAGGAAAGATATTTTTGGTGGAAAATCTGTTAATGTGGAATTAATTCCTTGGTCGGGCAATTAAATCCTAAATTACTAACTAGTGGTTATCTCCTCTCGGTCTCAAACACACAAAGTTAATCAATTTCATAAAAATCCAGATTAATCCTACAATTGAAATCTTCTTGGTCGGACAGATAATCAAAAGTATTAAACTCTCACTTCCTATTATCAATTTTCACCTCTCGGTCCTTCAATTAATAACTAAAACCTATTCCAATTTTCATCTCTCGATCCTTCAATTGAAAATAGATTTAAAATAAAATCAAAGAGTTTAAACCAATAAAAGGGTTTGAATTATTGAATCAAAACATGTATCACAGAAGGAGAAACCCTAGAACCTGTTTAGGGTTCTAGCCTAACATATTAAAGATAAACATTGCAGGGAAAAATAAAGATTGCATTAAAACGTAAAGGTTCAACGAAAAGTAAAGAGGAATTCTAAAGAAAACAGAAAATTAAAGTAAAACAATATAGGAAAATAAAAATAAGTCAAGACCAAAAGAAAAGTTAATAATTCTGAGCTATTGAAGAGTTTATATAGTAGTAGGGTTGAGGCCTTGGATGTCTATCTTCAAAAGGTATGATTGATTGCTTCCAAATTGATGTATATCTTGTTCCCCAAGCAATTCTCGCCCAAAGTATATGAAAATCTCGCCAAAATCTCGCCAAAACAGTCTGTCTCGGCCGAGATGGACTCTGCCACGGCCGAGATGGAAAATTCGGCCCGGCCGAGATGGATTTGATTTTGGTCGAAACAGAGACGTTTCGCCACTTCCGACCCTTCTGCGCAGTCTCACAGTTTTGGCCATAACTTTTGCATCCGAACTCCGATTGATCCGATTCCAGTTGCGTTGGAAAGTTAACTCAAAGATATTTCAAATGCCATGCTCCATTAGCTCAGATTCCATCGTTGGAAGAAGTAGTGACTGTTCCTTTGAACATCTGCTGCTTTCGGTACGGCTTTTCCATTGGATTTGGCCTAAAACCTGCAAAATCTCACAATGACAAGCATAATACCCTCTAATATACACTCATGCTCAGTTTATTCAAGAAAATGTACTAAAATACATAAAAGAAAGGAAAAACAATGCAATAAGAGAGTAGAAAAACGAGCTTATCAAACCCCCCAAACTTAAACACTTGATCGTCCTCAATCAACAAAAGAAAGAATCAAAAGTTCAAGCAGAAGAGTAGTGCAATGCCTCACAAGATTCATCACATTCAAACTCGTAAATCCACTAGACATCAGCACTTTTGAAAGAATCAGAAAATCTGTAAACTATGGAAGACTCACATGGGAAGTGTTTCGCTCATTCACTCAAGTGTTTAGGATAATTATGAGATCACACACAAGTCATGAAAATCAAGTTCTACCATAGGCTTGCAAATAATCTCAATCTCCACTGCAAATATGTGCACACAAGTCTAAGATCAGAAAAGACTTTATTCAAGGTTGTAATGTAGGCTTTTGTGAAGGGTAGGGAAATATTTGGCCAAGTGACTAAAATCAATCAAGTTGTACTTCCTCAATCAATCAATCCACTTTCTATGAACATCTACCCAACTCCTTAGATTTCTAACACAACTCATGGCTCTTTTATTCTTTCTCTCTCTTTTTTTCTTTTTTCTTTTTCTTTTTCACACATATCCTTTTATGCTCTTAAACAATTTTGAATATTCATTTGAGCTTATAAGGATTAACAAACAACGACACATATATTTTTTTTCTAGAGCCTAACCTTTTCTTTTGCTTTTACCCTTATAATAATATCTTATCCTTTCTCAAACAAATCCCAACCCACTCTCTTGGACAAGAGTTGATTCCCCTATTTATTTCCAACTCATAGACAAAGAAAGAAAATATCATAGGCTCAAAAGGGCTGACTAGGGATAACATTCAATTAGGACAGTGTATGGGAAAATAGGCTAAACAAAGATGGCCTAAAATCTCTTCCTAAACCTGTGCACACTAGCAGTCTTGAAAGAGAAACAGAGCAAGTTCTAGAGAAACTCAAAATTGCAGACACACTCACAATCGAATTTCAGGCTCAAAAACTCACACTTAGGACAATTTTTCTTCCACAGTAAACATCAAATCATCATCTATCTCATGCCAACGCAAGTATCAAAACAAGTAATCATGCGGTATTCACATTCATAGGCATACTCAACCACTATCACAATCAACGCAAACTAAGTCAATCAATTCAAATCTTGCATTCTTGTCCTAGGGTTCAATCATACTCAAATTCCCACAATCTCGCATTTTATTCAAAAAAAAAATGTTTTTCATGCAGAAATTTAAATAAAGCAAATAAAAGATAGAAAGGAGTTTCAAAACCCTTAAATCTTCATCCCCCCAAACTTATTCGAAAGTCAGAGAGAATAAGTTTGAAAGTCAGATTCAGAGTTCGAAACGGTACCTGATTGTTGGCCTCAGACACCAACTTCTTATCCTTCATCTTCAGACTCCTGACCGGCGTGGATTTTTGGGCTGTTGGCACTCCATCTCGGCCGTGGCGAACATCATCTCGGCCAGGATGGAGCCTTCATGTCGACCTCTGTCTCGGTCGAAGTGTTCCACGTCTGGGACTTCTGTCTCGGCCGTGGCAAGCTCTCCCTCGGCCGGGACAGATTTCGATTTTTTTTTTCAAAATGAAATAAATGTGAAGTAACAGTGATAATAGAAAAATCGAAAATAATGAAACGAAAAGGGAAAAATTGAAAACACAATGGGTTACCTCCCATTCAGTGCCTTATTTACCGTCGTGGCTCGACTCAGCTCAGCTTACCAAGGCGGTCGAGTCCAGACTCGTCGACCCCTTGAATCAATCATGAAGACACGTCGGTTCTGAATGACGGTAGTGTACTCGGAAGGAGCCAGCTTAATTGCCGATTTCACTGACTCGTTTCCTCGTTCCCACCGGATGACCTCTTCTTCTTCCTCCGGTGTCTCGTCCTCTTCTTCCTCTTCTTCAGCAGTAGTGATCCGGTTGCACTCTCATTTCCTCTTGTTCTTGTCTATGCAGAAGGTTATAGACTCTTCATTTCCTCTCAGGGTAATCTCTCCCTTCTTGCAGTCGATCAGGACACCAGCTGTGTCGAGGAACTCTCTTCCCAGGATCATTGGAGTGTTGGCATCTTCCTTCATGTCGTGGATGACAAAATCTGCAGGGAAGATTAAATGGCCAACACGTATAAGGACATATTCTACGATACCTTTAGGCTTGGACACAGATCGGTCCGCCATCTGGAGGGTAATTGTAGTCGTCCTCATCTCTCCAATTTCCAGCTTCTTGTAGATGGACCAGGGCATCAGGTTGATGCTCGCCCCGTTGTCACATAGCACGTTCTGGAATTCTTTGCCTCCGATCTCGATAGGTATCGAGAAGCAGCCTGGGTCAGACCTCTTGATCGGGATCTGTTTCTGTAGGAGTAGTCTGCATTCCTCATGGATCTTCACGGTTTCGTTCTCCACGAAATGCTTCTTCTCGCTCATCAGCCTCCTCAGGAACTTCATGTATCCTGGTATTTCCCTGAGAGCTTCAACAAGAGGTATATTAATATTCACTTTCATAAGATTTTCAACAAAACTAGTGAATTTAGAGTCTTCCCTTTTCTTTGCGAATCTTTGTGGGAAGGGCATTGGAGCAACCGGTTCAACTCTTCTTTCCTCGTTCTCTTTCTCTCCTAGTCTGGTCTTCTGTTTCGACCGGGATGTGGCTGACTCGGCCGTCCTGCCTTGCTTCTGCCCCGGCCGTTCTTGGCTTGTCTCGGCTGGGATGGCTGGCTCTGTCTCGGCCGGGTCATCTTCAATCTCAGCCGTCCTGCTTCCCTCTGCCTCGACCGGGATGGAATCTATCTCGGCCAAGACAGAGCGATATTTTGCGGGATTTTCCTCCTCTGCTTCATTCAATCCTCCTTCCGAGTTGCTCGGACCTTCATATCTCCTTCCAGATCGAAGCGAGATTGCATTGACTGACTTTTCCCTTGCTGGATTTTTTTCCATCATGCTCGGAAGTTGCCCCGGCTTGTGTTGATTTCCTAAGGTGGCGGAAATCTGGCTCAACTGGTTGTCTATCATCTGCAGATGCTTTGTCATCAGTTGCATGTGATTGGTCATCCCTTTCACCTCATTCTCCACCTTGCCGAATCTGTTGTCTGAGCTCTTTATGAATTTATCAAGTGTTTCTTCCAGCACAGACTTCTTTCTCTCCACAATTTCGCCTCCAGTACCTACATCAAAATCAGGGGGAGGGTGCTCTCGATAGTTATTGTGATAACCACCCCCTATGTAGTTTACCTCCGTTCCTGCAGTTCGAGATGAACTGCTTGCTCCCCGGTTGATGTAGTCAGCTTCCACCGGAACAATCGCCATACTTGGCTCAGTAGGAATGGCAGCAACCTTTGTGGTCCGCAGCTTCTCAATTTCCTCTCGGAGCTTCTTCAACTCCGCGACCACATCGAATTCTGTCTTGGCCTCAACAGCTGTGACTGGAAGTTGTCTCTCAGTTGGCCACTGATGGCTGTTCAGTGCCATGTCTGCTAGAAGCCTCATACTTTCTGCTCCACTTTTCTTCATCAAGATCCCGCCAGCGGATGCATCCACCAATTCCTTGATGTGAGGATTCAGACCTTCATAGAAGTGGCAGACCTGCATCTCGGGATCAATTCCATGTCCAGGGCAGAGTCGTAGGAGTTCCTTGTATCTCTTCCAGGCTTCATGCAGTGACTCATCATAGAGCTGCTTGAATGTGGTGATGGCAGCTTTCCTTTTCAGCAACAGGCTCGGTGGGAAGTAGTTGGTGAGGAATGCTGCTCGCAGCTCCTCCCATGTCCCAATTTGGCTTTTATCAAGCCCATCATACCAAGACCGCGCCTCGTCACTGAGTGAGAACGAGAACAGTCTCATCCTGATGGCATCTTTGGGGACTCCATTCTGCTTTATCGTGTCGTACACCTCTATGAATTGGTTGAGGTGGGCATACGGATCCTCTACGGCTCTCCCCCCAAACTGGTTCTGCTACACCATCTGTATCAGCCCTGTGCGCAGCTCAAAATTGTTGGCGTTGATGCCAATCCTGAATCCAGCCTCCTCTTGCTGTGGTAAAAATCGGTCTAGAATAGACCTCTGTGGCAGCACTACTTGTCTTTCATTCAGCTCCGCTAGTCTTGCGGCTTGCTCTGCTTGGGTAGCTTGGGCTGCAAGAAGTTGCGCCCTCAATTGCTGTACCTCATCCACAAACTGCCTCTGCTCCTCCGATGTCATGTTCTGAAGTGGGGCTTCCGGATTCGCTTCCATCTCAAAATTCAATCTCTTTCCTTTCTTTCTGATGTTTCTGCAGGCTGCTTCGATCTCTAGTATAACGGGTTCGAGAGTCTTCCCTTTGCTCCGTGTGTTCATGCACCTGCACAGAAAATGAGGAAAGGATCAGATTGTCCCGGTTGTGCCAGACGCAATCTCGGCTGGGATTGAGGATTTCGTCTCGGCCGATTTGAGATTCAACTCGGCCGGGATATAAATTCCTCTCGACCGTGGTGGGACTCACCTCGACCGAGACAGACACGACTCAGAAAAACTCACGCGAATGAAAGAAAACAGAACTGACTCGAAAATTAAAAGTAAAAATTAAGAAAATACAACCCAATCCAGAAGTTCTTCAACTTTCCAGTAACGACTCGCCGTCTGACTATCCCCGTCAACGGCGCCAATTTTTTATCGATGCTAAATCTGCATATAAATTATAGCAAAGGGCAAATAAATTTATAAACAACCCAAGGGTTAGTCGATCCCACAGGGATAGTACAACGAAGGGAAATCATATACTGGATATAGTTTTTGAAACTTTTGTTTGGGTAAATCAATTCAAAAGGGTTTTGAGTTTTTCAAAGCAAAGAAATTAAAGGGATAAAAATAAATATTAAAAAGCACAGATTCCAGGGAAATCTACCAAACTGATCAACATGCAAGAAACAAATATTCAAACCCAGGAAAGATATTTTTGGTCGAAAATCTATTAATGTGGAATTAATTCCTTGGTCGGGCAATTAAATCCTAAATTACTAACTAGTGGTTATCTCCTCTCGGTCTCAAACACACAAAGTTAATCAATTTCATAAAAATCCAGATTAATCCTACAATTGAAATCTTCTTGGTCGGACAGATAATCAAAAGTATTAAACTCTCACTTCCTATTATCAATTTTCACCTCTCGGTCCTTCAATTAATAACTAAAACCTATTCCAATTTTCATCTCTCTATCCTTCAATTGAAAATAGATTTAAAATAAAATCAAAGAGTTTAAACCAATAAAAGGGTTTGAATTATTGAATCAAAACATGTATCATAGAAGGAGAAACCCTAGAACCTATTTAGGGTTCTAGTCTAACATATTAAAGATAAACATTGCAGGGAAAAATAAAGATTGCATTAAAACGTAAAAGTTCAACGAAAAGTAAAGAGGAATTCTAAAGAAAACAGAAAATTAAAGTAAAACAATATAGGAAAATAAAAATAAGTCAAGACCAAAAGAAAAGTTAATAATTCTGAGCTATTGAAGAGTTTATATAGTAGTAGAGTTGAGGCCTTGGATGTATATCTTCAAAAGGTATGATTGATTGCTTCCAAATTGATGTATATCTTGTTCCCTAAGCAATTCTCGCCCAAAATATATGAAAATCTCGCCAAAATCTCGCCAAAACAGTCTGTCTCGGCCGAGATGGACTCTGCCACGGCCGAGATGGAAAATTAGGCCCGCCGAGATGGAAAATTTGGCCCGGCGGAGATGGATTTGATTTTGGTCGAAACAGAGACGTTTCGCCACTTCCGACCCTTCTGCGCAGTCTCACAGTTTTGGCCATAACTTTTGCATCCGAACTCCGATTGATCCGATTCCAGTTGCGTTGGAAAGCTAACTCAAAGATCTTTCAAATTCTATGCTCCATTAGCTCATATTCTATCGGTGGAAGAAGTAGTGACTGTTCCTTTGAACATCTGCTGCTTTCGGAACGGGTTTTCCATTGGATTTGGCCTAAAACCTGCAAAATCTCACCATGACAAGCATAATACCCTCTAATATACACTCATGCTCAGTTTATACAAGAAAATGTACTAAAATACATAAAAGAAAGGAAAAACAATGCGATAAGAGAATAGAAAAACGAGCTTATCAGGGTTCTAAAAGGATGGATCCAAAACACTAATCCTGCAAGACCCACATAAGCACGGGTACCTAGAAACTAACCTTCTTTGTGTTGCAGGTACAGGGTCACCAGAGTCAGCTCAAGAAGAATAAGAGAGCTTAGATTCTGGATAGTGGGAGCTCGGCCCACATGATAGGATAAAAGACTTATTCTCGCAGCTGGAAATGGCGAGAGGACCCTGATCGCTAAATTATTTAATAAGCGACTTAGCAAAGCTAATAATATAGCAGCAAATAAAATTATCGAATCCCAGGGGAAAGAAGTAACAAAAAACCCTTAGTAGTAAAACATTACTTCTCAAAACTCTGGTTAGGAAAATCAAATTTTGGTTTGTAGTTATTTTGAAATTCTCAATACTTGCTAATTAAAATTAAGACAGAAAACTAAATTACTCTTGATGAAAAAGGATTATGAGAAGTACAGATTCCAGGGACATCTACGTATCAAGTATGACATGGATGAATGAATTGATTATTTCCCAATTTAATTCCTCTTCGTAGTGAAACATTAGAAAGGTATTATGAACTTCTTTGTTGGACAATTCATAAAGTAGATTAATTAATTACCTATCTCCGCTCGGTCTCAAGATAAATTAACTAACTCCAAAGATCTACAAATTTATCCCTACAATCAATCTCTTTCAGTTACGACAAGAAATCAGATTATATTGTGAAAATTTCTTTCCATTGAAAACTATCACAATTGCGTCTCAAGTAATCAACTAGTTAATCCTAAGATGTGGCCAACAAACTCAAGATTATGAATAAATACAGTTTTCACAAACTACAAAGGGAAAGGGAAAATAATTCAATTAATCAAAACATGCATACATTGATAGTTCAAAACCCCAGAATCTGAGGAAGAAATTAGTTACACATATTCAGAGAAATATTCATCATAGAAAAATAAAACCTGAATTGCATAAAAACTCGGGTCTGATTGTCTTCCCACAAAATTTTGTCTTCAAACATAAAAACTTTAAAACCTTGGAAATCTTCTAAAAATCTTCAATGCTAAAAAATCTTAATTGCTATAATGATTTCCACCCCAAAAACGAATTTACACATGGCTATTTATAATAGTGAAGGATGTATCAAATAGTATCTAGGATTAGATATGTCTTTATCAAATAGTATCTTGTATCTAGGAGGATCCCCGTCGATCGATGTGGTCCTGAAACTGGGAAACGACGCTTAGCTGTTTTCGACCAAAACCCTGCATGATTCATCAAACACGACATTACAAGTACAAAAGCCAATTCATGCACGAAAAAGACACTAAAAACAATCTGAACACCACACAATTAGTCAAAGAACAACTAGATAAGTTGGTGAAAATCCTAACTTATCAACTCCCCCTAACTTAAACCATTGATCGTCCTCGATCAATTCACAGGAAAGGAATTTAATCAAATGCTGATACAAGTGTGCAATGCCTCACAAGCTGCTTTTGCAATCTGAGTATCACTCATTCGCATAAATCATGCAATCCAAACAAATTCTCATTGTTAAATTATTTAGGAGGAACCTCACCGGGAAGTGTTTGCACTCATCGCTCAATCAAGTAAAGGGCTTGAAATTCACTCATTCAAAGTTTTAGTTCACCTCACCATAGGTTTGAGAAATTTCTCATCTCTCCACTGCTTGTTAGTGTGGTTTTTCAGGGAATCAGAAAGGTCTTGATTTGGTTGTAATGTGGGCTTACCTAAAAGGTAGGATATTTTTGGCTAAGTGACTCAAAATATTACATTCAAATACCAAGTCTTTTAGCATATCATGCCCACATGATTTTTTTTTTCTTTTTACACACAATCTTGTTCTTCTCTTTTGTAATTTTCAGGGTTCTAACTTTATTTTGACTTTTGTGAACTACACATATGAAGTTTTTCTTCTCAAATTTTCTTTTTCTCTTCTCTTTTCATTCGTGTTCACCAATATTAACTTTTTTTTTTCTTAATTTACCCACAGGAACCCCTATTTTGGCACACAACCTCATATTACAATCCCACAATTTACACCATCCAATAAATCACAATTTCTTTTTCATCAACCCTCCTAATCAAAGAAAGAAAAATTTTCAAGGCTCAAAGGGGCTACAAGTGAAAATTAAAGGTTAGTGTATGGGAGATGGGCTACAAAAGAACATGCCTAAAATCATTTTCACCTTATTACCACACTTAATGCAACCTCAAGAGAGAAATTCGTCAAATTCTATGAAGTAAATCTAATAACCTTGTCACTCATCAAATGCAAAGATGGCACAAATTTCTCACATGGTAGAAATTTTCGTTACTCCTCAATAATTACCCACATTCCGGACAGTTATCATGCAAAAATTTATACTTCAAAGATCAACTTGTCAAGCGAATCAGCTCCTATCATCGGCTACTCTATCACACAGATTATCATTCTTAACTAGAAAATATTTTGATTATCAATCAACAATTCAATTTCAAGGAAAAACAAGTAATCAGTTCCAACACCAACATAATCAAAAGTAGTTCCAACTGCCCTATGTTCAAAAGCTCCTAAAACAATACTCAAGACTCTTAAACTCAGAACAAGTACACAAATCAAGAGTTCAAAACTTATTCAACACATAATAAGTATCACAAATCAAGAGTTCAAAAATACTAATTTTGAGTGAAAAGCCTAGCAGAGAGCAATTGTTCACACTGAAGCAAAAGAACAAGGATGGTGATGGTTCAGAAAAAACAAAGACGAAAATCAAAAAACAGAAAAACAACGAAACAAGGAAAAAAATTAAAATCAAGCACAAAATAAATAAAAACAAACGTTTCCCTTTTCCTATCCTCATCCCCCCAAACTTGTTTCACTCGAAGGAGTGGACAAGTTTGAAAGTTAGATAAGGAAAAAGGAAACGATACCTCATTCCTCCTCCGGAGGATCCTCCATCTCAACATCGGTAGATGGCCAAACGGGTAGTTGCCGCCGGCGGTCCTGGCGCTCTATGTGGCATCGGAGGTAGACGGAGACGGGCTCGGTGTTCAGGAGAAGGCGTTGCATCTGCATGTCGAGGGTGTTGAGCCTCGTTTTCACGTGCTGGCAAAATGCCGCCTGCTGGGTATGCTCCTCAGAATGCAAAACAGCCTGCTGCTGCATGAACTGGTAGATCATTGCCAGATCCACTCAGAAAGACGAAGACTCTCCCGTGAAGTGGCCGGACAAATGCCCACCAGTCTGATCGGGGATGTGTCCTCCTTCTCTATCGTGCCTCTCATCCTTCGGCTCCTCATCCTCGAGCTCGGCTGGGGGAGTCTGCGGTCGCTGATTCGGCCGAGTCAGCGGGCAGTGACGAAGTTTAGAGGTACCGGGTCCTCCATGTGATCCGACCATGAGCCTCAAATGGGCGGGTGTGCTTATCAACCAATTATCACGGAAGTGATAATTAGTGACGTGAGTGAGGTCCCTCTGTGGAAATGGAAACCTGTCCCCATTGAACATCCGCAGGGACCACCCTGCCTCCCGGGGTGAAAGCATCAACATCTTCACCAAAACCCTGGTGCCAAGGCCTCAGTTGTCTTCCTCGAGCGCCTCAACCTGGGTCAAGTCAATGCCCACATGCTCCGCAATCGGGGTGATCAATCCCCCGCTCCAAATGTTGCCTTTGGAGGCCTTGATATGATGCCTCCAATGGTCCATGACCAACACCGCGAAGCTGAATTCCTCTCCCGTCAGCATACAGTAGAGGGCATACAGCTCCCCAACTCTCACCTTGCCGCTCTCGTGCCTGCCAGTGATGGACACCCCCATACATCTTTGGAGATACCGGAAGACTGGGTTGTCAATGAAGGAAGCCTTCAAGTTTCCCGAGTCAAATTCCTGCAAGTCCTCTTTAGCATCGACTGCTATTTGGCTCCAGAAGTGGGCAATGTCCAAACTCGGGCGAAGAAAACCATCTACCCCAATTCGGACACCCCAAATTTCTTCAAGCTTGTCCCTTGGTATCTTGTAGTGCTCGTTTAGAAGCTGGAAGGCTATGGTGGTCGGCTCTGACTCCGGATGAACCTCATAGACATGGAGTGAGGCTAGAAACTCCAGGACAAGTGACGGGTATGTTGGCCACTGCTCCGTCATCCAGGCACTCCAGTCTACTCTCTCCAAGAGAGCCTCCACATCAGCTTGAATTCCCACCCTTTCCATTGTCGTCGGGCATGGATAAAGTGTCTGTCGGATGGTGAACTCGTCACTTGAGAGCTTTTTGAAACGCCTCTCGTATAATTGGTTTGCAAATATTGGGCGAAACTCCATGATAAACTGCAAGGATGGTAGGGAAAGTGTCAAAGTTCATCATAATCTTCACAAAAATTCCCAAACATCAACATGACAAAGTGTGCAATTATCCACAAAATGTATCTACCCATGCAAAATTGACTCGACATTCATGCAATTCAACTCCTACCCTAGCATAATGCATCAAAATCTTAAAGAATTTTACCCCAAAGCAACATGACAAGAACAACACCACAAACTAGAATTGTCCCCCAAACTCATGTTCGTCAAACTCAATGAAATCAAAGCAACAAATCCATGGTAAGCAAGTGTATCGACTAAAACGACTAACCATATCGAATAATCATCACGAATAGCAACGAAATCGACAAACATACAAAAATGGAAACAAGGGCACCAAGTTCAATTTTCATCAAAATCAAGCTCAAATCCTTCACAACATATGAAATAATCAAAGAGGGAAGGTTTAGGATACATACCGTGGATTGTAGCGGGGAATTCGGAGAGAAAAATTCGAGTTGGATTTTTTAGAGAAGAGAGAAATCGTGCGTGTGTGTTTGTGAGGAAAAGAATGAGGGGTGTTGGGTTTTAAACCCGTCTCTGTCTTGGTTCTGAAACGTTCGCGTCGATTGACGTGGCAAAAACTTCCATATCAATCGTTGAAGAATGGCATCGATCGATGAAGACCAGAATCACACGTCGATCGACGCCAAAAGACAGCGATCGACGTAGCCCCGACAGATGACTGGACCCAAAAAAATTCAAAAAATTCTGGAAATACGAAACTCAAACGACTCGATTTGACTGAATTTAAAAATAACAGAAAATAAAAGAAAGTAATAAGTTGTTGGGTTACCTCCCAACCAGTGCTTGGTTTTATGTCCCTAGCTCGACAAAACCTGTGAATTCAAGGGCGGTTCAAGTAATACTTCTCCACCGCTTTGACTTGAAGTGGGGTGTAGTATGGTTTCAGGTTCTGCCCGTTCACCTTGAAGTTCTTCCCGTCTTGGCCGGCTAACTCAACTACACAGTTCATGAATTAACAAATCACAGTGTATGGTCCGGCCCACTTTGACTGCAGCTTACCGGGCATGAATCGAAGACGGGATTTGAAGAGGAGGACTTTGCACCGGCATGGAACACATGTGAGTGAATTCTCTTGTCGTGGAATCTCTTTGCTCGATTCTTGTAGATGACATTGTTCTCATATGCTTCATCCTGAAAATCTTCTAGCTCATTCAATGCCATGGCCCGTTCTTCTGCGGTTGTCCTCTAATCCAGGTTTAGTTCTTTCACTGCCGTCCAAGCCTTGTGCTCCATCTCCACTGGTAGGTGACAGAAAATAAAAGAAAGCAATAAGTTGTTGGGTTACCTCCCAACCAGTGCTTGGTTTTATGTCCCTAGCTCGACAAAACCTGTGAATTCAAGGGCAGTTCAAGTAATACTTCTCCACCGCTTCGACTTGAAGTGGGGTGTAGTATGGTTTCAGGTTCTGCCCGTTCACCTTGAAGTTCTTCCCGTCTTGGCCGGCTAACTCAACTACACAGTTCATGAATTAACAAATCACAGTGTATGGTCCGGCCCACTTTGACTGCAGCTTTCCGGGCATGAATCGAAGACGAGATTTGAAGAGGAGGACTTTGTCACCGGCATGGAACACAAGTGAGCGAATTCTCTTGTCGTGGAATCTCTTCGCTCGATTCTTGTAGATGACATTGTTCTCATATGCTTCATCCTGAAAATCTTCTAGCTCATTCAATGCCATGGCCCGTTCTTCTGCGGCTGTCCTCTAATCCAGGTTTAGTTCTTTCACTGCCCTCCAAGCCTTGTGCTCCATCTCCACTGGCAGGTGACAGGGCTTCCCGAAAATCAGCTGGTACGGTGATATCCCAATGGGTGTTTTGTAGGCGGTGCGGCATGCCCACAATGCATCATCAAGTACAGCCGCCCAATCCTTTCTTTGCTTCACCATCTTTTTTAGAATTTATTTGATTTCTCGGTTGGACAACTCTGTCAGCCCATTCCCTTGAGGGTGATATGGAGTGGTTACTCGGTGTTTGACTCCGTACCTCGCAAGAAGAGTGGTCAGCCATTTGTTGCAGAAGTGGGATCCCCCATCGCTTACCAAGGCTCTTGGCGTCCCAAATCTCGTTATGAGCTTTTGCAGGAACTTTATGACCACTTTGGAGTCGTTTGTGACCATTGGCACGGCCTCAACCCATCGTGACACGTAGTCCACTGCTAGGAGAATGTATGAGAACTCTTGGGATGGCGGAAAAGGTCCCATGAAGTCGATCCCCTAAACATCAAAGATCTCGACTTCGATGACCGGCGTTTGTGGCATCTCATCCTTCCGCGAGATATTGCCGATCCTTTAACAGCGATCACATCTCGTAATCTATCCATGGAAGATCTCGTAGATGGATGGCCAATAGAACCCGCTGGAGAGAATTTTGAATGCCGTCCGGTTGGCTGAATGATGGCCGCCACTAGGAGATGAATGACAAGCTTCCAAGATTTGTTGCCACTCGGACTGGGGCACACAGCAGCAAATGACACCATCAGCACATCTACGCCACAGATAGGGATCCTCCCAATAGTAGAATCTGACATCGTGCAGAAACTTCTTCTTTGCATATGGAGAAGAGTCCGGAGGAAGTACACCGCCGATCAGATAGTTGGCGAAATCTGTGTACCAAGGAGTTTTGGTCTCGTACATCTCTTTCAAATCCCTTATGGCGTAGATCTGTTTGTCAGCGAATGTCTCTCGGATTGTCATCTGCTAATCATCCCCTTCGACCGGTGGCTCGAGCCTTGACAGGTGGTCGGTGATCACGTTCTCGCTCCCTTTTCTATCCTTGATCTCCTAGTCAAAATCCTGCAGCAACAGTATCCACCTGATCAGTCTCGGCTTGACATCTTGCTTTGCGAACAAGTATCTGATGGCTGCATGGTTGGTGTTGACAATCGTCTTTGAGCCTATGAGATAGGGCCGGAACTTGTCAAAGGCATATACGACCGTGAGCATTTCTTTCTCCGTGGTGGTGTAGTTGCATTGCACCAGATTCATGCTCTTGCTGGCATAGTGAATCACATGGAAGAGCCTTCCTTTTAGTTGTCCCAAGACTGCTCCAACAGCATAGTCGCTGGCGTCGCACATCAATGTGAAGGGCTCATCCCAGTCCGACGCGGTCAAGACTGACGCAGTCACCAGTGCCTCTTTCAATCTCTTGAATGCCTGCACGCACTCATCATCAAACACGAAGGAGACATCCTTCTACAACAGATTGCACAAGGGTCGAGATATCTTTGAGAAGTCTTTGATGAACCTCCTATAGAATCTGGCGTGACCTAGGAAACTTCGGACGGCTTTAACATTTGTTGGGGGTGGCATCTTCTCGATGGCTATCACTTTGGCTCGGTCTACTTCAAGTCCTTCAGCTGACACTCGATGTCCCAACACAATCCCCTCTCGCAACATTAAGTGGCATTTCTCCCAATTGAGGCAAAGGTTAGTCTCAGTGCATCTCTCGAGTACAGTAGCCAGATTCTGCAAATAAACATCGAATGAGCTAACAAAAACTGAGAAATCATCCTTGAATACCTCCATGACATCTTTGATCAAGTTGTGGAAGATTGCCATCATGCATCTCTGGAAGGTAGCCGGTGCATTGCATAGTCCGAAGGGCATCCGACGGTAGACGAATACTCCGTATGGACAGGTGAATGCTGTCTTGTGTTGATCTTCAGGCGCCACAGCTATCTGGTTATACCCTGAGTAACCATCAAGAAACAATAAAAAGGGTAACCGGATAATCTATCGAGCATTTGATCGATGAAGGGAAGAGGAAAGTGATCCTTGCACGTGGCGGTGTACAAAGCACGGTAGTCAATGCAAAATCACCATCCCGTGATCGGTCTTGTCGCAACTTCCTCTCCATCATCATTCTTCACTAACTGCATCCCCCCTTTCTTAGCTACTACTTGTGTAGGGCTCACCCTTTTGCTGTCAGAAATTGGGTAAATCGTCGTTGTGCTTGTCTCTTTGATTTGGCGTCCACTTCAATGATGATCTTGTGCATGCACAGCGAAGGGATGATCCCCTTGATATCTCCCAAAGTCCATCTGATGGCGGACTTATATTTTCGTAGGACTCGTAGCAATTTGTCCAACTCCCCCAGTGTAAGATAGGCAGAAACAATAACAGGGTAAGTGTCATCCGAACCCAGAAATGCATACCTGAGATGTGCCGGAAGCGTCTTGAGTTCCAGAAGTGGTGGATCAGAGTCAGAAATTGGCTTGCGCAGGTCAGCGTCGATCGACAGAGAGGTCCCGTCGATCGACATGGTCTTCAAAGGGGCATCGATCGACGAGACAGTAGCATCGATCGACTTGTTCCTTCCCCTATCTCCTTCCGGCTGGTTCTGACGGTAGTGGTTAGGCAGCGGTTCTCTCTTGGTTTCTTTTTCTCGAGTTATCTCCTCAAACACATCCAGCTACACAACCAGATCTAGGATCCCCTCTTCTGCCTCGCCCAGATTTGTTGACGAGAACAGCGAATGTTGCAGGCAGTTTTCCAGGAAATCCGGTCCACTTTTGAGAGAGGCAAAGGGAGAAGACATTACCGAGCTGAAGTAGTTAATCATGTAGCATTCTTCTCGATAGCTTCCTTCATTGTGCTTCTGCATTGCCTTGTAGATTGAGAACGTGACTGACTCGTTGTTCACTCGGAATGTCAGTTTGCCATCTCGAATGTCAATCAATGCCCCTCCAGTTTTCAGGAATGGCCTTCCAAGGATCAGAAGAATATTCCGATCTTCTTCCATGTCTAACACCACGAAATCGGCTGGAATGATGAAATCTTTTACCTTCACCAGCACATCTTCCACGATGCCTTTAGAGTAGGAAACTGATCGATCGGCCATCTGAAGTGAGATTGTAGTGGGCTTGATGTTTCCGATCTTTAATCGCTTGAAGATTGACAGCGGCATCAGATTGATTGATGCTCCAGAATCACAGAGGACCTTCCCAAAGGTTTCTCCTCCGATCACGCAAGAGATTGTGAAGGAGCCCGGGTCCTCCCTTTTGATCGGCATCTTCTTTTGAATAATGGCACTGCATTCTTCGAACAGGTTGACCGAATGCTCCAAGAAAGGTCATTTCTGAGATACCATGTCTTTCAAAAACTTGATGTATCCGGGCATCTCTTGCAGGGCTTCGACCAATGGAATATTGATATGCACCTTCTTCATTATTTCCAAGAATCATGCATACCTCTCGTTCATCTTTGTCTTAGCGAATCGCTGTGGATATGGCAGAGGAGGTTTCTTCAGAGGTGGAACAGGGGCTGGCGTCGATCGATGAGGATCAGCATCGATCGACATGGCCTCAGGAGCTGCATCAATTGACGGAGACCCTGCGTCGGTCGACGGGATCTCGTTTGCGACGGTTTCTTCGTCCTTTTCGGCTTCTCCTTCCCCCCGGGTATCATTCCCTGCCTGCTTTGGCCCTTCATAGGAGTTTCCCCCTCTCAGAGTTATGGCGTTCACTTGGTTCCTCTGATTCTGGTTCTTGGGATTGACCTGAGTGTTGCTCAAATGTTGTCCCGGCTTGTGTTTAGTTCGAAGAGCATCGTCAATTTGACTGACTTGGTTCTCAATGATCTGCACATGCTTCAGCATCTGGTCAAACTTAGTGTTCACGCCCAAGATTTCTTGCTTGAGCTTGGCTACCCTATCGGTGGAGCCTTCCATAAATTTAGCCAAAATCTCCTCGAGATTTGGCATCTTCATCTCCACAACTGCCCCGTCTTGCACGGCAAATCCCGGTAATTGTTTTGATAACCGCCTCTTTGAATGAAGTTTACTTCGGCACCCTCACCACCAGGTGGAACTTGCATCGTCTCAACTGCAGCGACAGTTTTCTCTTGCTTTAGTGTAGCGAACTCTTCTTGAGCTTTTTCAACTCAGTTGCCAAATCAGGTTGTTCGGCAACTTTCTCCACCACCTTTTCGACTGCTTTCACGGGTCGAGTTCAATTTGAGGACCACCATTGAGTTTTGTTGGCCATCTTTTGGAAGAATTCCATGGCTTTCTTTCCGCTTTTCGTCATGATGGTGTCTCCCAATGTAGTGTCCACCAATTTGACGGTCTTGACATTGAGTCCTTCATAGAATGCTTCTGCCGGTTCTCCAGGCGGAAAGCCATGTCCGGGGCAAGATCTCAGCAGTTCTTTGAATCTTTCCCACGTCTCACTGAAGCTTTCATCAGGTCTTTGAGTGAATCTGATGATTTCATTCCTTCTCTGCCTGATGACATTCGGGGGGAAGAAATTTTCCAGAAACTCATTCCTCAGTTCAGTCCATGTGCTTATACTTTCCTTGTCCAATGCAGTGAACCATGATTGTGCCTTATCCCTCAGAGAGAATGCGAACAGACGCATTCGGATGGCACTCTTGCTGACTCGTCCGATCTTAACAGTGTTGCAGAGCATAAGGAACTTATCCAGATGTGCATAAGGATCCTCAGTAGCCCTTCCTCCGAATTGATTTTTTTGGACCATCTGCACCAATCCGGTCTTCAGCTCCAAAGTTTTGGCATTGATGCCAATCCTGAAGTCTGTCTCCCTAAAATGAGGTTTATACCGGTTCTGCATGGCCTCCTCTTCTTCCTCATCGTCAGATTCCTCTGGCGGATTCTAGTTGTCATCCTTTTCATTGTCGGGATTATCCTCAAACTGTGGGTTATGGCGGACATCCCTTCCATTCGAATTTTTCCTCTCGAGGTCTCTTTCCAGATTCAGCTGTTGGATTTGTGCCCTCATAGCTTGAACTTCTTGGAGGAGCACAGCTTGCTCTTCCGCTGTTAGCACTGGTGGAGGTGGTTGAACAACCGGCTGTGGTATGTTGTCGCCCATTGCTTGATTACTCGAGCTTTCTTGAGCGCGCTTATTCCTTTGGATCTTTCTACAAGTGACTTCAATATCCGGGTGATAATATAGCGGGTCCTTTCCTCTAGCTCTCGTACTCATGCACTACCTGTACAGCAAAGGAGGTAGTGAGGTAAAACTGAAAATAAAATGAAACGAACTGCAATAGAAAAATTGAAAATCAAATAACGCCAAAGCGTCGATCGACGAGGTAATGACACACGCGTCGATCGATGGAAAACCATGTCGATCAACGTAAACAACGAAAAATACGAAAACACGAAGAAAATTACAACCTAAATCAGTATTTTGATCACAGTTTTAATAGTAAGATTAATTCTATTCTCTCCCCGGCAACGGCGCCAAAATTTGATCGCTAAATTATTTAACAAGCGACTTAGCAAAGCTAATAATATAGCGGCAAATAAAATTATCGAATCCCAGGGGAAAGAAGTAACGAAAAAACCTAAGTACTAAAACATTAGTTCTCAAAACTCTGGTTAGGAAAATCAAATTTTGGTTTGTAGTTATTTTGAAATTCTCAATACTTGCTAATTAAAATTAAGACAGAAAACTAAATTACTCTTGATGAAAAAGGATTATGAGAAGTACAGATTCTAGGGATATCTACCTATCAAGTATGACATGAATGAATGAATTGATTATTTCCCAAATTAATTCCTCTTCGTAGTGAAACATCAGAAAGGTATTATGAACTTCTTTGTTGGACAATTCATAAAGTAGATTAATTAATTACCTATCTCCGCTGGGTCTCAAGATAAGTTAAATAACTCCAAAGATCTACAGATTTATCCCTACAATCAATCGCTTTCAGTTACGACAAGAAATCAGATTATATTGTGAAAATCTCTTTCCATTGAAAACTATCACAGTTACATCTCAAGTAATCAACTAGTTAATCCTAAGATGTGGCCAACAAACTCAAGATTATGAATAAATACAGTTTTCACAAACTACAAAGGGAAAGGGAAAATAATTCAATTAATCAAAACTTGCATACATTGATAGTTCGAAACCCTAGAATCTGAGGAAGAAATTAGTTACACATATTTAGAGAAATATTCATCATAGAAAAATAAAACCTGAATTGCATAAAAACTCGAGTCTGATTGTCTTCCCACAAAACTTTGTCTTCAAACATAAAAATTCTAAAACCTTGGAAATCTTCTAAAAATCTTCAATGCTAAAAAATCTTAATTGCTCTAATGATTTCCACCCCAAAAATGAATTTACACATGACTATTTATAATAATGAAGGATGTATAAAATAGTATCTAGGATTAGATATGTCTTTATCTTCAAAGCAGACTCAGATTAGGAATCCCGCTTGCGCGTCGACCGTGGGAGAATAGCGTCGATCGATGCTGATGAAACACCCTCTTCGATCGACGTGGAATGGCATCGATCGACATGGGTTTTGTTGCTTCCGTCGACCTTCTCCTTCTCCTTCGTCGATCGCTTCTCATCTAATTGCCGCGTCGATCGACGAGGCATCCCCGTCAATCCACGTGGTCCTGAAACTGGGAACCTACTCTTTGTTGTTTTCGACCAAAAACCTGCATGATTAATCAAAGACGACATTACAAGTACAAAAGCCAATTCATGCACGAAAAAGACACTAAAAACAATCTAAACACCACACAAGTAGTCAAAGAACAACTAGATAAGTTGGTGAAAATCCTAACTTATCAGAACCCCCTTTTGTAATTTGCAATGAATCAAAGGGGAGCGTCATAGGCAAGGGATGTATGGAATACAACGACAATACCATCAATATGTATCCCTGGTCACCAATCTCAACTACAACTTGCTGAGTTTAAGTCAGCCTATCCAAAGTGGATACGCGGTGTCCTTTGCCGAAGTTGAGTGCTTGATAAAAGATAAAGACTCCAAAGAAGTCATACTTGAAGGAACTAGGAATAGGAGTCTTTACATCGTGGATTGGGAAATAGGCCAAGCTGACACTTCCCTTGTCGCAAAAAGCTCAACTCAATAAAACACCAATTGGCTCTGACACAAAAGATTGAGCAACCTCAATTTCCAATCGAATGGACACATTGCTAAGCACAAGCTGGTGGAAGGACTTCCACAAACTGGGTTCAAGAAAGAAGGTGTTTGCAAAGCGTGCAAGATGGGGAAGCAAACCAAAGCTTTATTCAAAAATAGCCCCATCACAACGTGCACAAATAGGATCTTTGAGTTGTTGCACATTGATTTGTTCAGTTAAATCAAGCCACCCACCATTGGAGGAAAAAGATTCACTCTTGTAGTTGTTGATGACTACTCAAGGTACACATGGGTGTGGCTCCTGAAGACAAAGGACGAGGTCAAGCTCCAGCTTCCATAACTTATTTTGCATGAGCAGAACAACAAGGAAGTGATCGTAAAGTAGATACGGTCCGATAATGGAACTGAGTTCTGCAAGGGACCATTGATGGACTTCTTCGCAGATGCTAGAATTGCACATAAGAAGTCAGCTCCAAGGACCCCTCATAAAAATGGTCTTATTGAGAGAAGAAATCGCACACTTAAAGAAGCAATAACGACCATGCTTGCTCAAGCAAGTTTTAGCAATGGATACTCGGGAGAAGCTCTATGACAACATTCTATTCTCAAAATAGAAGTGCCATCAACAGTCTTCATCACAAAACTCCCTATGAGGTCCACAATGATCGTAAGCCTTCTATAGCTCAATTTCTTGCATTTGGTTCACCATGCTACATTTACAATATTGAATGCCTTTAGTCCTAAGGCTTATGAAGGTATGTTCCTCGATTATAGAAATCCCTCATACAAGGGATATAGGGTACTGAACAAGACTACAAGACTAGTGGAAGTAACATGTTGTGTTGATTTTGATAAATCTATCCTAGTGCGCAGGACCCTTAAAGAATTGGCACGTCATGCTCGTGAGATTAAGGATGCCAATGAGAAACCGAGTTCTGATAAAAAAGATGTTAATACTATTTCTCAGACTAAATCGATGAACGAAACATCACGTAATACATATGATTTGGCTTGAGTGCAACCTGCCAAAGAGGTCGGTCATGTTGTAGTTCTTGCTTAGGCCATAGATTCCTTAACCCTAAATGTAGGTCCGAATCAAGGGGGAACTACATTACAAGATAAACAGAGATTGACGCCCAAGCTGAAACTCACTTTGGCGAAGCTGAGTTTGCTGAAAATGAAGATGCTCAACCTGAAGAGGTTAATACCGAGGGTCAAAGACTGGAGATCATGTAAGAAAACACTGGGAAAAAAGGATCAAATTCAGTGATGGATAATCAAGATTCAAGAGAGGATGATCTAACGATGGTAAAATCCACGCTTACCTTAGTTCAAGTTTCAGGAACAGACTTTCCAGGATTTTTCATTTAACCGGTCGAGGTTACTCAACTCCAGAAACCCAAATGGTTAAAATATCATCCAGAAGATGTTGTGTTGGACAAAATGCAAATTTAGTTCGCATACGTCAAGGAAGTGCGTTGCTGACATGTTTTATCTCTCAACAGTGTGATCCAACGAAGATTGGAGATGCTTTAGTTTGGATTAATGCCATGCAAGAAGAACTAGGTGAGTTCAAGCGGAATGATGTATGGTATTTGTGGACAGACCAACTCACCAAGCAATGATTGGAACCAAGCGGGTCTTGAAGAATAAGAGAGATGAAATAGGAAAAATCGTGAGGAATAAAGCAATGCTGGTAGTAAGAGGTTATGCTCAATGTGATGGAATGGATTTCAATGAAACATTTGTTCCAGTAGCAAGACTTGAAGCTATTAGGTTATTCTTAGCCTATGCCGCGCACTATAACTTCACAGTTTTTCAGGTGGATGTGAAGAGCGCATTTCTAAATGCGGAGAAAGAGGTCTATCTTGAAACACCCCAAGCTTCGAAGAAGGGAACCATGTTTTCAAACAGATAAAGGCTCTTTATGGGTTGAAGCAAGTACCTAGAGCTTCGTATGAGACTTTATCTCAATTTATTCTCATAAAGTGTTTCTAGAAAGGAAAGATCGACACTACCTGGTCCACGATCATGGATGGAACTGACATTTTTTTGGTTCAGATATATGTCAATGATATTATCTTTGGATGTAAGAACTTGAAGTTATGCGAGAGGTTTGACCAACTAATTCAAAGCAATTTCCAAATGAGCATGATGGGTAAACTGACTTATTTCCTCAGTCTTCATTGAAGGAGGAATATTCATCAACCAGAAGAAGTAAACCAAGGACTTCATTAATAAGTTTTGTCCAGAGAAGACCAAGCCCTTAAGGATCCCAATTAGCCCCAGTGCTCAAATTAATCTTGAAGAGGAGGCAGATACAGTAAATCCAAAGAGTTACTTAGGAATCATAGGATCTTTATTATATCTAACTGCGAGCAGGCTGAATATTTCCTACTCAGTTGGTGTTTATACGAGATTTTAAGCGAATCCAAAGAAATCGCATATGAATGCTGCAAAAAGAGTTGTGAAATACTGGAAAGGAATAGAGTCCTTAGGTATTTGGTACTCCAAAACTGATGAACTGACTCTTAATGCTTATTCTGATTCAAATTTTTGAGGTTGGCAAATTTGTCGAAAGAGCACAAGTGGAACTTATCAATTTCTAGGCCACAAGCTAATTAGTTGGTATAGCAAGAAGCAACATTGTGTAGCTACATCAACAATCAAAGTTGAGTATGTAGCTGCTGCATGTTGTTGTGCTCAAGTCCTATTCTAGTTTATGAAGTCGAGACTGGATGCATACCCATTTATTCTCACAATAGCAGTGCTACGTGAATCATGAAAAGTCTCATACGTCATTCACGGACAAAGTATATTGACATAAGAAATCATTTCATCAGAGACTACGTTGAGAAGAAGGATGTGTCTGTCGAGTACATAAGAACTGTAGATCAATTAGCTGATATCTTTACCAAAACACTCCCAGACACTCGATTCAAGGAGCTTTACATAAAACTTGGTTTGCTAGAGTTTGATGAGATCTCAGTGGAAGAGTAGTTGCAGAATTGAACTGAGTCCAACTCTCAAAAATTTTTCTTTCAGATTCTGGTTTTCATATCTTTTAAATTCTAAATACATTAGAGAATATGTGGATTAAAACTGAGTCCCAGCTCTTAATTTCCTTACCTGAAAGATGCTCTAAATAAATTTTTTCCGGATCGGTGAAATCCAAAAAGAAGAGGAGTGGAAGCGGATTGAAACTAAGTTCCAACTCTAAGTGTTTTGTTTTCTTTCATTTCTCTGTTTTAAGTTTTCTAGTTCTTAGCCATTTTTGTGAAAAGTGGTATTGGCGAAAAAACCGAGAAACTAACTTTTGAAAATTAAGTTTTAGTTTTTGGGTCTTGGATTATTTTGAAGGGAGGTTGCGTACTTATAATGAGTTTAAAATTTCGGTTTAGAAACTCAAACTAACATACAACTCAATTTTCAGTTCAAACGCGGGATCATTAAAATTTCAAAAGTTGACTTATCCAGTACGTCGCATTAAATGAGGGTAAGTCCAGGCTCAATCCAAATGCGATACGTGGCGACCCCGCTCCCCACATCAGATCATGTCTGACCCAATCTTACCATCGCCGGATCTCAAAAGTCAATCAAATTTTTTAGACTCAATCCAGGCCGTCCAAATTGAGTATTAGAATACTATAAATAGGGAAGTTATTTTCGGCGGTTATACTTTTGTATTCTTTTCATTTATGTTCTATTCAATCTTCACAAACCAAGAACATTTCTTCAAGCATTTAAAGCCTTTCACAAACAATCTTCACATTTATTCCCAATCATTAGAAATCAATATGACGAAAAGAACCAGTGCTCAGAACCCAGAGCAGACTACTTCAACCTCAGGTCGTGATGAAACTGAAATGTTTGATCATAGCATTGCTTAACCTCAAGTGCTGATATTTTCAATGATCATCCAGAGAAACTTACCCCTGAGTAGAAGAGGGTGGTCCAAGTACAGAAAGAAAAGATTTTATACTTGAATGAGGCCGTGAAAGTCTGTACAGACCGTCGTCTGGGACATAAACTTAACACCGAGAAGTTGGTCTATTTCCTTGCCATCACACTAAAGAAGTTTCATCTGTATATGGTGGCGGAGTTCTACTCCAATGTCTTTGTGGATTCTGATAAAAATGCCTCCAATACTAAAGTGGCGGGTACAACATTCAAGGTTTACCCAAAGATACGCAGTGAGGTTTTCCACCTGCACAATGATGGAGTTGAAATCCACGCATATCTTCAAGGTGGTGGTAACCAACAGATGAGGAAGCACATGGTGGCCCACTAGAATGAGTGGAAGAAGGAAGACGTGCATATTGACTGCAAGAAGAATCAAATGACCAATGAACTTGATGTTTTTTACAAGTTCTTGAGTGATATCACAATCTGCAGGCTGTAATGCGAGGTCGGCTCACACTCGAATATGAGCAAGAAAAAGGTCTATGTTTTGATGGCCCTTAACGATTCGGTGCAGGGCAACTAGGCGGAGTTTCTTTTGGGCAGCTGTTGGACAACATTATGAGGAAGTCCACCATTGCTAAAATAAGAATGTTCGCAACCGGTGTTTGTTTTGGTTTGAAGGTAAGTTTTTGATTGAGAAGACGGGGGAGGTGGTTGATGATGGATAACCTCTAGTGCTAAGTGATTTTGTCCCTCCAAAGCATGATCAAAAGGAGGATAGTAGTTATTAGGGGTGGCAACTCTTTACACGATCCGATAATTCGACACGAATCTGCATGATAATATTGGATAAGGATTGATCCGATCTTTATCGGATCAATACGATAAGAGCACGAAAAATTCGAATTGGATTCGGACCAAACATAGATTGGACCTGATAATTCGTAAATTGGACCAGATTCAGATCTTATTCTGATAATCCATTAAGAATTTAATAAAAATATTATTTATTTATTAATTATTAAAATTTAATAATTAATATATCAATTATTATATTTTAATTTTTTTAACCAGGTATTGGATAATTTTTTTATTTATCGGATTGTATATATAATGGCTTCTTATCAGATCGGATCGGACCGGATTTGATCGGATCGGATTCTAATTTAAGCCTAACAGATCGGATTTAGATACGTATTTGGTCTTAACAGATTGAATAATTAACGAAATAACATGATAAGCATCCGATCCACACGATTAGCCACCCCTAGTAGTGATGATTATAATGACGAGGATGGTGGTGATGATGATGAGTAGACTGAGATTGAGGAAAGGGAAGAGAGTCTGCAGAAGGCAAAGAAGATATAGTGGAGAGAAGGAAGAAGCAGAGAGGTGATGATTTTGATCTCTCTATGTTGGAGACTTCTGCTAAGAAGAAACTGACCTTCCAAAAACTGGCTGCTACCTTCGCCACTTTACCCATTTCTAATCAGGCATTTGCTAATCTATACTAGGAGGCTCACGGAGCTGACCAACATCCTGAAAAGCAAACCGACGAGCAAACTATTGAGGTGATTGTTGAAGCTGATATTCTTCAAGGGGCGACCGACCCTGAACAACAGTTAAAGGAGTCTACTGAGAAATAAGTTGATGAACGGGCGATCGACCCAAAAAAATGGCAAAAATAGAGGCTGTGCCAGAAGATATAGAGAAGCAGGCGACCACTCCGAAAAAACTAGCGAAATTGAATGAGACAGAAGGGGAGGCTACGCAAAAGGGAAGCCTCCTTCCAAACTGAAAAACTGACAAGACTTAGCTCAAAACTGAGTCAGGCATGCTGAGTCCTCGAAAGGTGGACAGGGAGGTGATGTTGAGATTGATATTCCTTATAATGACTCCCTGCTCCCTTCTGACATTGAGATGGATATGGAGGAGCCCATTGTCAACGTCGAATATGGTTTCTCAAGGGACCGACATGGAGTTTGGAGATACCACATATGGGACTCCAGAGCTATGGATAGAATATACAAGCTCAGTTAGTTTGAAGGTTATAAAGTACCTCTCAGTGGGCTACCAGATTTTGAAAATTCTTCTGAAAGATTACGTAGCTAGTGCGCATCGATTGGTCTTGCTGATGTTGGGGGTGTAAAGCTGATCCTGTGGGCCGTAGAAATTTTTGAAAGGGTAGTGCGGAGAGTTGCTTAAGAAAAAGTTTTACTATATCCTGACAATTTGAAGAATGAATAGAATGAGATGACGGAGGTCCTGAAGGAAGAATATAGGCGATGGTGGTGCATCAACCTGGTGAAGCACGAGCTAAACAAAGAGCATCTATCCATTATACAGGCTAGGCTCAAGCTCACCTTATGGAGGTCAGAAGAAGTGTGGGCTAATGAGAGGAGTGCCCAAGCTGAGTCCAGACAGAAAATTGACGAGGAAGTCAAGGACAGGCTACTAATCATCTTTGCTTATAGGAGAGAAACATACAATGAGATGGATGCCGACTTGGATATCCACCGCCTCCCACCCCCTTGCTGACTTCATCTATGTGCCTGAAGTTCACATTCCTGCAATCCCAGTGTCTCAGGTGCCTCCTCTCCAAATTGAAGTAGAAAATATTCAAGTCCCAATTCTAGTTCATGGAGATTTTTAAGATTATTTAAGTCCCAAGGTTAGAGAAGGTGTGGAGCCTGTCTGAGTTAGAAAAGGCCAAGCAGGACCTCTCTGCGGCCGAGCTAGAAAAGGAAGAACTCTCCAGGTGCCAAGTTGATTCACACAATCATAGGCCCAGTTTTGATAATCTTGCCAAATCTCTCGGTTTTAAAATTTATAAGAGATAAGGAGGTTGATCGAGCTCAGAGAAGCTGAGAAGGAGAAGCAGAGAAAGGAAGCTAAGGTAAAGAAGAATGACGAAGAAGAAATGTGGGCGAAAGAAGAGGAAAGGAGGAGGCTATCATGGGGCATGGTGCCTTTTGCTCCCACTATCATCATAATTGAGATGCACATGACCCATCATGCTGCAGTTCCATATCAAGCCACTACCTCCAGTCCCTCCCCATCTGCCATGTTTGCCGATATGAAGAATTATGTTCAATCTCATACGGAGGCCATCAGGGAAGAGAATCTGCAGATCAAGGCGAGACTTGATGAAAAAGACAAGAAAGCTGCTAAAACTTAAGAAACCATCTCCTACATAAGGCAAATAGTCTCAACCCTCTTCGATGTTGTCAAAAAGGGGGAAGAGGAACGCAAAAAAGAGGAGGTAAAGAAGAAGAAGAGAGGAAGAGAAGGGAAGCCGAAGAGGCAGAGAGGTTGAGGCGTGAAGAAGCAGGAGAACAGAGGAGCGAGGTGGATGAGTTCATATTTTCACTCATATTTGGTTTGTTTTGTTAATGTTTTAGTGATATTTTAGTTCATTTGTTTTATTTTTGTTGCAGTGACTCTATCTAGAAGGGTATTATGCTTGTCATGGTAAGATTTAACTTGTTTGAGGTTAAATTCATTAAAAACCCATACAGAAGCAGTATATGTTCAAAGAAATAGTCACAAGATCTTCCACAAATAAAACTTGAGCTAATAGAGTATGGAAATAGTATGATCTTTGAATTAGGTTTCTAATTCAACTGGAATCAGGTCTATCGGAGTTTGGGAGCAAAAGTTATGGCTAAAACGGTGAGACTGTGCAGATGGGTCAAAATGGCAAATTCTGGCGACATGAAGCCGCTGTAATCGACATGCAGGGTGACGGTAATCATACGAAGCAATTTTGGAAGGAAGTTTTTTGGCGAAAATTGATGGAAATAAAAGATATACATCAATTTGGAAGCTTTGAAGACCGAAAAAGGAAGATTTATGTAAAATAGGATAATAAGATTAAGATTTGAATAAAATCTAATTTTATTCCTAATAGGATTCTGCCATTTAAAGCCCATACAAGCTCTATAAATACCTCTCTAGATTAGATTATTCCTTGGATTACCTATATCCTTAATCTCTTCTTCTACTCAATTTTTATAGTATTTTTTAGTCCTTAGTTTTTTATTTTATTTATGTACTTTGGAATTCCTGTTCCTATTTGATTTAAGAAATTTATTTTTCATTTGTTCGGAATTATTTTTGTAATTCTCCCTTTAGGATCAAATTTCTAATAGGTTTTGTTGAATCAAAGCCTTAACATTTGGTCGATCATTGCTGAATTCTAGCATAGGCTAGCAACTCTGGTAATGTCCTGTATAGGCTAAGTATTGAGTTGTAATAGATTAGGTTGCTAGAAGTATTCCTAGCAGATAAAGAAGACTTCTAAAGAAGGCTAGAATTTGCTAGAAGTCAAAGCGATAGCAGAATGCTGAGGAGTCAGCATTCGCCAGCACATTGCAGATTGCTAAAGGCATTAGCAATCAAGAATTGAAGGAATCAAAGATATTGTGAGCAACTGCTGAGAAGTCAGAAGTCCGACATCGATCTAGCAGATTGCTAGGGAAGGTTAGCAGATCGTTCGGAAGAAGCTTAGCAATGCGAGACAACCAACAACGACTACTACACTACCGTTCGGACAGACGTACACACAAAGGACAAAAACATTCCCGAAGTAGTTTCGAAAGCACTGTACGACGCCAGAAAGAACAGATAAAGTCGAACCACTCTTGGACAAAGGAATCATTGTGTCCAACGGGTATGGAGATCCAAAGTTCGAATCTTCAGGTATAAAAGACAAGTCCAAAAGTGAGAGACGACTACTGCTTCAATCACTCTCTACTCACGAACTCATATTCAAGAGATTCCTTAGACAAACAAAGTGAAAAAGTAGTCACGAGAGCATTAACGAGACAAGAAGATTCTTTAAAGCTCTTAACCACCGAGTGTCCCCTACATTCAAGATCTGACACTCAAGTGGTTCATTGAATCCTTTTTAAGGTTCAATCATTGGGATTCCTTCCGATCTTGGAAGCATCCATCAGTCATTTCTAACAAGATCTGATTCCGACGGGCATTTTGCCAAAAACAGATAAGTTCAGAAGAGAACTCTAAAACCTCCCATCACTATCAGCGAAAGACAAGTTTTATGAAGGTGCCGCCCTTGACTTGGCTGGAGCTGTAGCTGACTAAGGATTACGAAGTAATAGACGATAGTCGTGGAGTGGCTGGCTTGAAAGTTCACCGCCTACTACATGAGAAAGATGATTCCTTGTATTTAGTATACTTTCTTATTGAATCTTAGTGTTTCGGCTAAGGAGTGGACGTAGATCTATTGATCGAACCACTATAAATATTGTGTCTTGCTGTGATTTTGTTTGTTTTATTGCTTGCCATTTTAGTTTGTTTTGAAACCTAGCAACCAAGTTGCTAGCGTATATCTGCAAGTAAATCTTAAGTTAAGGTTAAGCTAAACTATCTTCGATCATAACATAAGCGCAAGTGAACGTCTATTTATTACACTGCATTTTGTGGATGTTGTGTGTTTACACCACGCCGACTCTGATCTCAGGGACCAACAAGTGGTATCAGAGCCAGGTTGATAGACCGACTGCTTCTGAGTCGCTTTAAGACCTAGATCTTAATTTTCCTTGTGTTATTACCCTATTTTTGTTGTCTAGCTCATGTTAAAAGTTTGACATGATGAATCACACTATGCCGAAATACACCAGGGAGAACTTTACATCATGGAAAAAGAAGGCAGCCATCCAGCTCCAGAGTATCCATCCTGAGATGGGTGATGTCTTAAAGAAAGGACCCATTCAAATTATGAAGGTCAATACTGCGGTGGGTCCACCTGTTGAAGGTCAACCACGTCCAGAGATGGTACAAAAGCCCTATGCGTAATGGACGTTGGAAGATAAGAAAAGGGGTCAGCTGGAATATCTGGCTGTGAAGCTAATCATTGATTGTCTACCCCCCCCCCCCCTGATGAGTGACAAAGTCCTAGACTTTGAGTCAGCTAAAGAGATGTGGGACTATGTGTGTGCATCATCTCAGGAAACTGAGCAGATGAAGCGTAACAAACTGCAAGTGGCTGTTGACAAATATGAGTCCTTCTCAATGATTCCAAGTGAAACTATCCAATGCATGGAGGAAAGATTCAACACAATCATAGGAGAGCTGAAAAATGTTGGGAAGACCTATTATAATGAGGAAACGAATAATAAGATTATATCCATACTTTTCCCAATGAGTGATTGGTTTATCAAGATGACAAGCCTCAGTGAGAACGATCTTGACAAGATGACGACTTATGAGGTGTTCTCACAACTTAAAGCCCATGAGTTCATCATCCATCAATCAAAGAAGAATGAGGTGGTTGTGGTGCAACCAGAATCATCATGTGCTGGAAACTCCAAAGACTTGGCATACTTCGTCAAGAAAGATGGAAACAAATGAAGAACAAGAAGACAAGCCATAACCAGGAGAGATCTGCTCCAGTTACACCTAACAAGAAAGCTCCGTCAAACTATAGCTCTCATAATGAAGATCAGAAGATCAATGAGTTGGAGGAGCAAATGAGGAAGTTCCAAAAGCTGATACTGGAAGCTAAAGCTGAAAAGGAAGCAAAGCTTGCTTCAACTCAGCGCTCAACAGAAAGGAAGCCAAGAACATGCTTCGAATGTCAATCCCCTGATCACTTAAAGCATGAATGTCCTAGGGTGAGTCCTGAAGAGAGGGAGCGCCTCCGACAAAGATTTGAAAGGAGAGTTGTCCGAGCTGTTACCAAGGTGTTGCTGACCAGGACAGAGGTACCTGACATTCCGGACAATGAAGAGGAATTTTATCCTTTCGATGAGGAAGAGGAGGCCTTCATGGTGCTGATGGCAGACATCTTGGAAGATGCTAAGTTGTTGCTGATGTTGAGCAACCGACTGAATCGTCTCTTGCAATCGACAATCAGGAGGTAACTTCTACTAGCAACCCTAGTTCAGCATACATAAAAATATCGGAGGATTTCTTTTTGGATTCCGAGGAATATTATCTATCAAAGCTTTCTATAGAACTTTCCAAAGTTTATTCTTTAAAGAATGCTATAGTGAAAGATAATACCTCACTTAAGTATAAAGTTGCATCTTTGACCGATGAAGTCAAAAGACTAAGGTCTGATGGTGAGGAGTTTTTAAAACTCAAGGCTGAATTCTCCAAGCTCTCTGAAAATTTCCAAAATCTTGAAAAGGAGAATTTAACCTTGAAGAACAAAGCTAAAGAGAAGTGTATTTGCGATTAAACTACGAGCAGGGATGTTTTAAACAACCTTGTGAGCCAACAGAGACGTCATACTGACCGATCTGGAATTGGGCATAGTCATAGCAGCAATGTTGAAACTTCGAGGCAGAAAAAGAGTATTACCTTTATTTCTACTGGAAAATTGTTTGCTGATAAGGGCAAAGGAAACATGATTGCTGAGTCATCCAGTGCTAGACAAAATAATAAGCAAAATGTCAAGCAGAGTGCTAGACATAATGTTCAGCAGACTACTCAGCAGTATGTTAAGCAAAATGCTAAGCAAACTGCCAGCAGAGTGTCAAGCAAAATGCTAGACATTAGCAGAGTACTTATCAGAAGTCTGCTAGAAAGATCTACTCAGCAAAATCTAGGATGAATGCTAAGCATTATGTTCCAAATGCTAGGAAGACAAATCCTATCTTTGCTAAGGGAAAGCAGGGTAATTACAATGTAGTAAGACCCTAGTATCATCTTTACACACCACATAGGAGGAACACCTATGTGAGGCCCGAGTCCAAATATCCTCAATCTCAAAGGACTATGAAGGCAAAGAAGCACACTACTCCACCTCATGCACAACACTTTAGGTTTGGACATCCAAAGGTCGAGAAAAGTGTTAAGAGTGATATCAAGGAGAAAACCTTGAAAATCACTAAGATGTGGGTTCTGAAAGGAATGATGGTTCAAGCTAATCCAGCAGGACCCGATGCTAAACGGGGACCTAAAACAACTTGATTTCTTTTGCAGGATAAGAATCCAAGTGCCAAGATATCAAGAATGTCAAACGAGTGGATCCTTGATAGCAGTTGTTCGGCGCATATAACAGGACAAGAAGAGCTATTCTCTGATGTTCAAAGAATAAATGGTCCAAGCGTCATGTTCAGGGACAATAGCAAAGGTTGAGTTATTGGACGAGGGTGCATTGAGAAGAATGGACTTCGTATAGTGAATGTCGCTCTTGTTTCCAACCTGAAGCATAATCTCCTGAGCATCAGCCAACTTACAGAGAATGGGTACAATGTTTATTTCTTAAAAACTGGTTGTGAATTTGTTGACAGTGTTACAGGAGAAGTGAAGCTCAGAAGCATTCGCAAGGGTGGCCATACATTGTTGACTGACTACGCGGTCAACAGCATTCATGCTTCGTAGCATTGAGCAAAGAGGAGACGAACTGGCTTTGGCCCAAGAGGTTGATGCATCTCGATTTCAAAACCATCAACCACCTAGCCAAGCACAAGCTCGTTGAAGGATTGCCCAAGGGAATCTTTCGAAAGGAAGGAGTTTGCAAGGCTTGCCAACAAGGAAAGCAGACCAGGGTATCTTTCAAGTCAAACCCAGAAAAGGCCACATCAGAGAGGATCCTTGAGCTCCTTCACATGGATCTTTTCGGGCCAGTCACACCATCCACTGTAAGTAAGAAAGTATATACACTTATGGTTGTTGATGACTTTTCTAGGTACACATGGGTTCGACTGCTGATGACTAAGGGCGAAGTAAAGATTCTTTTAGCGGAGCGAATTCTCAAAGAGAAAAATAGCAAAGAGGTCACGGTGAAGAGGATCAGGTCCGACATTGTAACCAAATTCTGTAATGGAATTTTGATGGACTTTTGCACAGAAGCCGGTATTGGTCATGAGATGTCCACTGCCAGGACTCCTCAGCAGAATGGACTAGCCAAACGAAGGAATGGAACATTGAAAGAAGCAGTGTGGTCCATGCTTGCTGACTTTGGACTGAGTGGAAAGTATTGGGGAGAAGCCGTAATGATTACTTGGTACACTCAAAATAGGAGCGCCGTCAATGGCAGATTCAACAAGACTCCATACGAAGTGTACAATGGTCGTAAGCCTTCGATAGCTCATCTTCGGTCTTTCGGTTCAACATGTTTTATTCACAATAATGGGAAGTCAAAACTTAACACTTTCTCACCTAAGTCTGATGAGGATGTGATATGTGTGTAAAATGACCTATATTTTGATGTGTGAGCGTGCATGTTTGCGTCCATTTTACCCTCATATCATAGGATTTTGTTGTTCTTTAGTCGTGTTTTCGTGTTTTTGTGTTTTGAATGTTGTAGGACATGTTTTGAGCATAAATCAGCACTTTTGGGTGAGTTTTGGAGGTAAATCGCCCGAGCCGGAGGTCAGAAGGAAGTTGGATCGGCCGAGCGGAGCAAAAGAAGGAAGAAACCTGATTTCAGAGAGATTTCTTAGCCGAGCCAAGGCAGGATCGACCGAGCCATTAGAACAGAGGCTTGGCTCGGCCGACCCTACAGTACTCGACCGAGCCTGTACTTCAAAGGGTTCGCTCGGCCGAGCCAAGCCTGGCTCGGCCGAGCCAAAGCGCGATTTGCGATTTCTGGCAGTTTTTCTCTTAGCTCGGGCGAGCCATAGGTGGCTCGGGCGATCCGAGGCCCTGAGAGCTCGTCTATAAAAGGGAGATTTTTGCATTTTAAAAGAACTTTTTGTCAGATTTCAAAAAACCATCACGAGAGTTCTCTCTAGATTCATATCCAAACCATTCCCCATCCACATTCAAGGAGATTCAAGCTAAATTCTTCCAACTTGGTGAAGATCTAGGAACAAAAGAAGGTAGATTGAGTCCAAGGAAGGCAATTGAAGAAGATCATACTTAGACCTTGCTATTTTGTAATGGATTCTCTCATTTCTCTTATTGATTTGTACTCAATTCAAGGTATGAAGAACTAAATTCATATGTGAGTGTTGTAGAATGGATATTGTGATGAGTTGATATCAAATTTGCTTGTTTACTTTCCTTTGAGGGATTGAATTGCACTTGAGCTTGTTCCTTATCTCTTACGTGTAGGTAATAGCCAGCTTTTGTGATAGTTGATGTGAACGCTGCAGCCAACACGCGGGCGGAATCGTCGTGAAAAGTGTATATTCTTACAATTTTAGTTCCAATCCTTGTGCGGAGCTAGGTCGTAGGGCGATAATTGACGGTCGATTGGGAGTGATCTAGGGGTTAATAGCGTAGTTGTTTGCAATTCCTAGTGTCATCTACCATTAGTTCTCCGTAGCAAGTGGCTAGCGAATGTAGGGTCGATTGTTCAACCTCATAGGGATTAAACTTGGTTTACAACATAGTTTGATTCAACATGGAACAATAGAAATTCAATCAACACTCACTATCTTCTTATTGTTGAACTTGATATTTTGATCTACCTAAGCAAGTTACTACATTGTTTTGGTTTGAGAAGTTTAATTACACATGTTTGGCTATTGCTTTGTTACTTGTATGCTTGGTTTATATTCTATTTTGCCTAGTTAAACAATTATCAATGACTATTATTTGCCTAGCTATTTGAACCTTCAATCAAGTAAATGGTTTTCACTTGAGCGAATTGAAAGGACTCGGATTGATAAAATTTAACGTGAAGATAGTGTTGCATTTCACCATCGTCAGGGTGTGTTCCTAGGCTATGGACATCCTTCTCACAAAGGTTATAGAGTGTTAAATAAGACGACTCAACTTGTGGAGATAACATGCAATGTTATTTTTGATGAGTCTATTCTAGTGCGCAAAGCTATCAAAGCAGATACGGATAACAATCATGAGACCAATGATGTCCATGGTCAATCAATCCTAAATTCTTTCGAGAATATGAGTATTGATCCGACTAGGTCTATGAATATTCAAATCCAAACCGGACGCACTCAGCAGGTGACCAAACTGCTGACTAGGCCAGTGATGTTATTGATCATGCTGAGGCCACACCAATTTATCTTAATGATAATTTGGAAATTTCGGGATCACTTGATGATGAAGACGATAAGGGAACTCCAGATCCAGCAAGGGATGCTAAAGACGATGCAGATGCTACTGTAATTTGTGCTAAACCTGTGCAGGCCATAGCAGACTAAGCCGTAGCTGAGCATTTGGATGCTAAAGCCCCAGCTGCTGAGATTCCAGACGCTGCAGTACCAGACGCTGACATTCCCATTGCTGAGGATCAGGCTGCTGATAATCAAGATGTTGAGCACCAGGTGGATGCTGAAGGGAGCAGACAACATTCCCGCAGGAGAAAGAAATGCTGAAGGTCCTGTTGCTGAAGGTCCTATTCCCATTAGACCTGTATGGTTGCGTGCTCATCCCCTAGACGATGTTCTTGGAGACGTCAACGATCCTATTCTGACGAAGTAAGGCAATGCCATGCTAGCTTGCTACATATCACATGAGGAGCCTAAGAAGGTCGAAGATGCTCTAAGATGTCCAGATTGGGTGAACGCTATGCAAGAGGAGCTTGTTGAGTTCACGCGTAATCACGTTTGGGACTTAGTAGACAAACCAGAACATCAAAGTGTTATTGGCACTAAGTGGGTGTTCAAAAATTAGAAAGACGAGACATGCTTGGTAGTCAGAAACAAGGCACATCTCGTATCAAAGGGGTATAGACAATGTGAGGGTATAGACTACAATGAGACGTTCGCTCCAGTTGCAAGGCTGGAGGTAATCCGATTATTTCTCGCATATGTCGTACATCACGAATTTGCTGTCATGCAGATGAATGTGAAGAGCGACTTTCTGAATGGTGAGCTTAAGGAGGAAGTCTATGTTGAGCAACCAACAGGCTTCAGACAAGGAAACCAAGTATATAGGCTGAGGAAAGCCTTATATGGTTTGAAGCAAGCACCAAGGGCTTGGTATGGAACTCTGTCCAAGTTCTTTCTATCAAATGGATTTAAGAAATGGAGGATAGTCCAGACTCTCTTTCGCATAGAAGATAAAGGAAGCATTCTGCTTGTGCAAATATATGTTGATAACATCATTTTTGGGTCAAAGAATCAAGACCTGTGTGATAAGTTCCCCAAGCTCATGACAAGCAACTTTTAGATGAGTATGATGGGGAAGATGTCATACTTCCTCGGACTTCAAGTTCAACAATCTAGCGAGGGGATCTTCATCCATCAAAGGAAATACACTCGCGATCTGATTGCGAAGTATTGTCCAGAGAAGACCAAGAGCTTAAGAATTCCAATCAGCACAACATGTATAGCTGCTCTAGAGAAGGAAGGGGATGATGTGAACCCCACTCTCTATTAAGGTATTATCGGATCATTGCTATACCTCACGGCCAGCAGACCATACATTTCTTATGTTGTTGGATTATGCGCAAGGTATCAAGCTGCGCATAATCCCAAGAAGACGCACTTGGACACTGCTAACCGGATTGTAAGATATCTAAAATGCACAGAGAGTCTAGGGATTTGGTATCCAAGGTCCGATGGTCTAGCACTGAGTGGCTACTCAGATTCAAACTTTAGAGTGTGCAAGATAGACAGGAAGAGCACCAACAGAACTTGCCAATTTCTCGAACATAAGCTTATTAGCTGGTTCAACAAGAAGCTGCATTCTGTAGCTACGTCGACTACTGAAGCAAAGTACATAGCGACTGCTAGCTGTTGCTCACAAGTTCTATGGATTCGACAGCAATTATAAGACTATGGTATTTCTCATGAATGCATGTTGATCTACTGCGACAACAACAACGCAATGTGCATTACAAAGAATCCGATTCATCATTTGAGGACGAAGCACATCGATATCCGACATCACTTCATTCAAGATCATCAGGAGTACAAGGATATCGACGTCCGATATGCATGCACTGAAGACCAGATTGCTGACATCTTCACAAGGCCATTAGCAGAGACAAAATTTAAAGAGTTATGCATTAAGTTAAGTCTTATGGAACTGGACGAGGTTGTGAATGAATGAGTCGTTACTCTCATTCCTTCTAAATTTCTAGGATTTCTAGAGAAAATGGAGAAAAACGTATCCCAGCTTACGTTTATTGGCTGCTGAGCTTCTCTGCTAAGACAAAGTGTGCTAGGCAGATAACAGAGGTGGTGAATCTGCAAGGCAGATAGTAGAGGTAATGACACTGCTAGGATGGTAGCAGAGGTACAGATTCTGTTAGGCGTATAGCAGATGTAAGGAGTCTACTCAGCAGTTAGCCAAAGCTGAAGTTTGGTATTCTTTTTAAGTCTTAACCTTTTTCGAAGTATTTCGTATTTGGCATGCATATATGGAAGATGTTAAGTCGGTTTGCTGAAGGTCAAAGTTCTGTGCTGTTTGCAAGTTCAGACATATAGCATGAAAATACTTCATAGAAAAAGAAAAATAATTTTCATTTCATTAAATATTTTATACAAGGAGGATCTACATAAAAATGGAAGAAAAACTACAATGACTTCAACTAATAAGGCGAACGAGGCCTTAAGGGATAGAAGTCGGTTCCCCTGAGGTTAGAGCGGCCAGCAGTAAGGTCTGGGAACCTCTGTTCAAGGAGCCAGCTTAGCTGCATTCCGTAAGGAAGTGACTGCTCCGGAAAATTCAGGACGCAATCTCTCAAGCCCTGAAAGATGAAAGCCACCCAGTCCACCTCTGCCCTATCGTCGAAGGCTATCATTGCCTTCCACACCTCCATGATGAAGTTCAAGTCATCGTGATCGTAAGCGACGATCATATTGTTAACGACATCGAATATCACCTTGTATGACGTTTTGAGGCCGTACGCCGATACGGTTGGATTGAATTCGTGCCAGGGAGAATGCCTCCATTTCTCCCATGATGACCACTCTGGGGCCGTTTCACCCCGTTGGTAGCCCAGCACCGACAAAGGACCCCGGCAAAGGCCGAAGACCGCAGTGAATGAATCAACCGTCCACTTGACGAGTTGATTCTGGAAGACACCATAGTTAGCGCCCTCCTCCAAGTCGCATGTTTGCAAGAAGTTTTGGAGTTGAGCTCCCTGGAAATGATGGGGAGTGGAGCAGACGAACTGCTCAAGGCCGTTCTGGCAAAGGCCGGCCATCACCGCCCCCGCCACCATGTAGTCTGACTCGTACTCTATGTATAAGCCAGACTCGTTCAGAATTTGGTTTCTCTAAACATGTTGTTTGGGAGGAGAGTCTAATTTTTTTTAGAAGAAAGAGTTGTTTTGTTCGGATGATCACAAGAAAAGAAAGAAGATTGAAAGGCTGATGAGTGAGATTAAGGGTCACCACGTAAGGTGATATTTATAAGCAAATCTTTTTCCTGTGCTCTCTCAAAATGAATGGGCAAGAAAATCCTTTAGAAGATCATGATGGTTCGGTAAATATCTCGAAATTCGAAGAGTCACGGAGAGAGAGATGGATAGATATTCATTGGCTGTCTAATCAGGGACAGGAATGAGGAAAGGTGGTCAGAAGGCAAAAGGCTCACGGTATTCATTACATATCATAAATGCTGAGTCCATGCACTCAACAACTATTATGAGCAGTGCTGACAGATTGGGCAGGAATGCTAGTATACTTAAATGCTAGCACGTGGATGCTGAGCTCGAAGATTCACTAGATTCCACACTAGCAGACTACTGAGTCCAATTTCTCAGCAATCTCTAAAGGCAGGAAGATTATTAGTTCAAATTGATGTGACACGACAAGGTGCATTTAATGCGTGCTGACGACGGCGACGAATCAGGAAGAGCCACGTCAAAAGCACTTGAGCACGTCTTGGTGCGTGGGAGACCATACGGAAGGTCGCACTGGATCTAAACCATTGATTGAATCTAATACGGAAGTTCCCCCAATCGTTGGATCTTAAATCAGAAGGTATAAACTTGAATCGTCGTCACTGTTCCATATTTTTTCCAGAATTCAAATTCAAATCCCTAATTTTCTCAAACCTTCAAGCCTACATCTCTCACTAAATCCTACCCAAAATTCCCTCTGAAACTCCAAGTTACCATCAAATGGCTACCAACCCAGAGTCATCTTCTACCCAGAATCCTGTATCTGGTAATCGTTCCCCCGAACAGAATACTGCCCCTATTTTTACTTTTCCACTGATCACTGGTGCGCCACTGCATGAACGACATGCACCGGGATTCACAGGAATTGTGAAAAAGTAGGACATTGATGAGTCCATCCCATACAGTCAACTCGTCGTGTTGGCTCGGAAGAAGGAGCAGTCCAGTAATATTAAGGAACAGAGGCAGTTAGCCTAGATTATGAAGGACAAAATTCTCTACATGCCTCTCGATAAGTCTCACATTCTAGACTGGATCATGGAGACTCTTGATGTCGAACTGGTAATAAAGTATTTCTCTGCTGAACCTGAACACTTTCATCCACATATGGTGTCAGAATTTTATGCTAGGGCTGTTATGGATGATGCCAAGAAGTCGTTCAAAACCTCTGTCTACGGCACTATCATTAATGTGAGTGCCAAAGTCCTAGCAAGACATTTGGTCTGAGAAATCATGGAGTGCGGATATCTCAGAATAAAGTCAATTATATAGCGGAGATGGAAAGGAGATGGAACTCATGGAAGAAGTCTGGAGAGCTAAATGATAGAAAGGGGCAGATTATTACTTTTAAGGTAGCTACCCCTATCAATACTTTGAGGGAGGATTTCAAAATCCTCGCAGAATTGGTCATTAAGATGTTCCAGTGTGACGCTGGTTCTTATTCTGAGCTATCGGCAAAGAAGTACACCGTCATGATGGCACTGACTAATAAGGTGAAAGGAAATTGGGCCGAGTTCTTCTTCGAGCGATGGGCAGAGCATGCACACAAGAACGATCACATGTCAGTAGATGGGACATTCTCTTCGAATGTCAACTTTGGATTGAAGATTAGCAAATTTCTGGAGATACTCTTCAACAACAAGAAGGTTGATCAAGGAGTGAAGCTTCTATCTACTGATTTCTTTCCTGTAACAATGAAGGAGCCAAAACCTCTTGATTTCAAGAAACCTCAAAGGTTGACGGGCAAATCTAATGTGGATACGGAGAAGCCCACATCTGATGAGGAGATTGATGAAAGCTCTTTGGGATACCAAGTATTGCAGTCAGCCACTCTTATGTCTACTGAGGAGGTTGCTACTTTGACCAAGAATACTGAAACAGAGCAGTGTTTCCAGCATCTTGAGGAGATTGTGCAACTTGGCGATCTACCAACTGAGAAGTTTGAGGAAATCATGGCCAAGAAGGATGCCGAGCGATCCACACTCATCTTGGGTCAAATTGTCGTGCCATTTTCCAAGGAACAGAGCTCAGGAATTACATCTCCTTCAAAGAAGAGGACGCGTAGACGTCTTGTTATGTCTGATGATCAAAAGGAAGCTGAAAAGAAAGCAGCGGAAGCGAAGGCTGCTAAAGAGAAATTGGACCATACTCCTTTATCTTCCCGATGCCTCGAGGAGTGTCTCAAAGGCATAAGGGCAACCAAGAGGAAGCGTGCCATTGAGAAGAAGGTGATAGAGAGGAAGCAATATAGGAAGGAGCTTCACAGGATAACGTTTGAAGTGAGAGATCGCAATTACGAACAATTCAAGCAATCTGTTGAAGAGCGTTAAGCTCAAAAGAAGGTTGCTAGTGAACAAGTAGCCAAGGAAGCTGCTGAGATGATAGCACAAGCAGCAAAGGAACGCATGATAGTAGTTGAGATCTCTAAGAAAGGAAAAGCTAAGGAAGGCGGACGAATTACTGTCACCATCCCCAAGGTCGATGACAGTGGAACAATTGTACCCGAAGAAGAAGCTATGTCTGATGCAGAGGTTGTTCAACTCTTACGATCTGGAGCGTTCAACGTAACTGAGCACTCCAAAGGGACAAAGGTTCAGATTCGTGAATCAAGTGGAGGACCTTGCATTAACAGCCGCTCCGATGAGGAGATGCCACACAGAATTGTGGAGATACCTCCCAGAGATAAGAATGCTGGTCTATCAGGAGCAGAAAAGCAGAATGATGATGTGACAACATCTGCTGAAGGGAGACCCGATGAGAACGGATTTACGGAATCTGTGGAAGAGCCGTCTGTTGAGAAAATGGTTTCAGATCCTGCTGAAGGATCGACTGCTGAGAAGATGGTTTTGGGATCCGCTGAAGGGCCATCTGCTACACAGGAGACATTCGCGTCTGCTGAGGGTACAGCACATGCTGAGGATGTCAGCAATGCGACTACTACAGGATATGACGATGGTTATTCTGAAACTGATTTAGAAGGAGAGTCTGAGGACGTATACGATGCACGCTCTTTGAGGAAGATTAACAAAGGCGAAGGAAGTCCACATCGAGTACCTTTCGATGGTTTACCAGGACTTCGCTTTAAATTGCGAAGGATTTCTCAGTTGTTTGCACCGGTCCAAATCCACGAGGAGGTAAATACTGATCTTCTACTTTTTTCATCTTAGATTAAAGAATTTGTCGAGGCAGAAGTTGAAAGAGACCTAGCCAATGTACTCTATGGTGAGATCGATGAGTCCAATGAACAAGGGAGGCTGCTAGCCGCAATGCTTAGGAGATGGAAGATGTTTGATTACATGGTGTTCCAGCTCTGTTATGAAGAGCGGCAATTGATCATTGCTGCTAAAGGGATGAACTTCTGGAGACGAGAGGAGAGATGGGTGAACGATTGGGTTGATCAAGTAGCCGGATCCAAGCAATACTCAAATAAGCAAGTCATTGCTAGACTACAAGCAATTCATGCTCATCGACTCTTCTCAAAGTCTAAATCACTGCCACCATCTTCTTTTGCCCCCGATGGTTACTCTGACGCCAGGATCGAGCTTTCTAAATGCCAAGCTAGAGTGGCGGCTGAGTATCTTTGTCGGCAAGCAAACTACGAGCATCTCAAGATAGAAAGAATGGAAGCCCGGAAAGCGGTGATGGTTGCTAAACAAGAGGTTGCTGAGCTAAGAAGGCACGATAGAAACATTGTCAAGTTTTTGGACATAAACATTATGGAGACCATTGAAATTGTTCAAGCAGAGGAAGCCCGTGAAGCAAAGACCGCTCAAATTCTGGATGCATCTTAGGGAATGGTGATTGAAGGAGAATTGATGGAAATCGAGAAAGCAGTGGTTGCTGAGGAAATTGCCGATCCAGACACAAAGGAAGCAAGTGTTCTAGCACTTGAGGTTTCTGTTCCAGAGTCTACTATGATAGAAATCGATGAAGGACATGTCTCAAATCCTAAACATGTAGAAGGAAATGAGCTTGCAATCCCTGATGCTCCCATAAATGCTGAGCCTTTTCAAGTCATCCTTCAATCCTTTGTCGCATCTATGATCAATCCCGCCCTGCAACAATGTGATATTCAGCAAGCTAAGGCGGTTCAAGAAGTCCGAAAGGAAGTTGCTGAGGTTCGAGGTGAAGTTTTTGGAGTCAAATCCACAGTCATCGAGGTTCAACAGAAGGTTGATCACGTTGAAGAAAAGGTCACCCATGTAGATGAAACCGTCTCTACAGTACAGACAGGCGTGGTGGTCCTTCAATTAGATGTTGCTACGCAGAAGGAGGAGACTGCTGCCAACCTCAAATCCTTTTCAGCCACATTCTTTGATTCGATCAAAGAGGGGGAAGAACATAGGATTGCTGAGCAAGCAAGACTGAATGAAGAAGAAGAAGAGCTGTTGAGAAAAGAGATGGATATCAAGATGGCAAAGGTGGATAAAAGATTAGAGAGAGAAGCAAAGGAGAGGGAGGCTAGCCAAGCACGTCTTGAAAAATTTATGACGATGACACTGAACAAACTGGACTCCATTGACAAGTCAAAGCCTCCTCCTGATGTAGAAAGCTAAGATCTCATCTCTCTCTACTAGTTTTTTTTGTTTCTGATTGATTTCATTGTAACTCATATTGTTCAAAATTATATATGAAATCATTAGATTCGCGACAAAATCTCATTGCCCACATCTGATTTTTGTGTGTGTGCCATATGTGAACACTTTTTGTGTATTCAACGAATTTGAATGTGGATACTATATTTTGTTGGTTGCTGATTGGTTGGTAAATGTCTACTGCTCTTAAGGATGCTAGGATTTCTAGCATATTATATTTGCAGCATTTACTTATGTTTTATTAAGAGAGAATATTTCTCAGCATATTTTGAGGGGCAATTTTATCGAAAACCAATCATCCAGCTAATGACTTTAAGTGGGTGAAAAAATTTTGAGATAGTCTTTCTAGCAAACATATTGTAAACCTCATATTTTTCTCTACTGAGTCTCAGCGATCGATAGTAGGCTTTGATCGCACCAAAAAGGGAGAAATTGTTGGGAATTATTTTTGTAATTCTCCCTTTATGATCAAATTTGTAATAGGTTTTATTGAATCAAAGCCTTAGCATTTGGTCGATCATTGCTGAATTCTAGCATAGTCTAGCAACTCTTGTAATGTCCTGTGCAGGCTAAGTATTGAGTTGTAATTGATTAGGTTGCTAGAAGTATTCCTAGCAGATAAAGAAGACTGCCAAAGAAGGCTAGCATTTGCTAGAAGTCAAAGCAATAGCTGAATGCTGAGGAGTCAGCATTGGCCAGCACATCGCAGATTGCTAAAGGCGTTAGCAATCAGGAATTGAAGGAATCAGAGATAATGTGAGCAATTGCTGAGAAGTCAGCAGTCCGACATCAATCTAGCAGATTTCTAGGGAAGGTTAGCAGATCGCTCGGAAGAATCTTAGCAAAGCGAGACAACCAACAACAACTGCTACACTACCGTTCTGACACACGTACACACAACGGACAAAAGCATTCCTGAAGTAGTTCGGAAAGCACTATACGACGCTAGAAAGAACAGATAAAGTAAAACCACTCTTGGACAAAGGAACCGTTGTGACTAACAGGTATGGAGATTCAAAGTTTGAATCTCCAGGTATAAAAGACAAGTTCAAAAGTGAGAGACGACTACTGCTTCAATCACTCTCCACTCACGAACTCATATTCAAGAGATTCCTTAGACAAACAAAGTGAAAAAGTAGTCACGAGAGCATTAACGAGACAAGAAGAATCTTTAAAGCTCTCAACCATCGAGTATCCCCTACATTCAAGATCTGACACTCAAGTGGTTCATTGAATCCTTTTTAAGGTTCAATCATTGGGATACCTTCCGATCTTCGAAGTATCCATCATTCATTTCTAACAAGATCTAACTCCGACAGGCATTTTGCTAAAAACAGATAAGTTCAGGAGAGAACTCTAAAATCTCTCATCACTATCAGCAAAAGACAAGTTTTACGAAGGTGCCACCCTTGACTTGGCTGAAGCTGTAGCTGAATAAGGATTACGAAGTAACGGAGGATAGTCGTGGAGTGGCCGGCTCGAAAGTTCACCGCCTACTACACGAGAAAGACTATTCCTTGTATTTTGTAAACTTTCTTAGTGAATTCTTAGTGTTTCGGCTAATTAGTGGACGTAGATCTATTGATCGAACCACTATAAATATTGTGTCTTGACTGTGTTTTTGTTTGTTTTATTGCTTGCCATTTTAGTTTGTTTTGAAACCAAGCTACCAAGTTGCTAGCGTACATCTGCAAGTAAATCTTAAGTTAAGGTTGAGCTAAACTATCTTTGATAATAACATAAGCGCAAGTGAACGTCTATTTATTCCGCTGCATTTCGTGGGTGTTGTGTGTTTACACCACGATGACTCTAATCTTAGGGACCAACATCATTTAATTATGTCCTTTTATTTTATTATGTCTAGTTAATTTTCCTAGGAAATTCTAGGGTTTGTAAGACTATTTTGGAAGCATGCTTAGGTTGATTGATTAATTCATTGTTGATGGTTAGTGACTCCTGTTTTCTTTTATAATTCTAAATTAATTGAAGGATCGAGAGGTGAAGATTGATTTCGATGTCTAGGTGAATATTGATAGTGGGATTAGAAATGCATGATGTGATTTGTACTGTCAGACCAAAAAGTACTAGATTGTAGGGATTTAAATTTGTTGATCTTATGAGATTGATTAATAGGTGTTCTGGAACCAAGAGGAGATAATCATTTATTAATAATCTTAGTATTTTTTTTCGGACCATGAATTTGTGATTATATATCTTATATCTAACATATTAAATGAATATGATTGATTATTTATTTACTCGTTATCTAGAATAGAAGTTCAACCTTAGGATCTGTGTTTTCCTTTATTTGCTTTAAATCCTTATTTTTTTTTTAAAAATCCAAAATCAATTTTCCAATTGCTCAAACAATTTATCCAAAAACTATATTTTAGTACATGAATCCTCCATCATTCTATGTGGGTTCGACATTCGAGTTATAAATATATTTGGCCATTGTTGTATAACTAATCTGATAGAAATATCAGTAATCAAATTACCGTCGTTGTCAGGGAATGATAGATTTAGACTTGTTACAGATTCTGTTGGAGGATTATTGATTTGAGATGTATTTTATTGTTTGTATTTTATTTTCTTATTTCAAGTATTTAAAAAATATTAGAGGAGGCCGCTGTATCGATTGACATGCCTGGTGTCGATCAACACAGAGGGGTTGACAGGGCATACTTCGACCGAACGAGAGAGTCAACAAGAAGGCTCCGTGCCAATTGACGCAGAGCACGTCGATCGACGCAGAGTGCCAGCAGCCACAAAAGTCAACATCAATCAATTCTATCCTCCGATGGATAAAAAGTTGGTGTCTGGGATCAAATACCAGGTACCAGTCCTACTCTTGCTTTATTTTCAAACATTTTCCTCTCTTCGAGTTGGAAATAAGTTTGGGAGACGAGGACAAGAGTGGAACCTTTTATCCTTTTATTATGCTTTCGGTATTTTATGTTTTTGCAAGAAAAAATCAAAACTGTCTATTTCAACCAACACTTAGGGTGTCAGTCAACACAAAGGAGTCAACGTAAGCCTCATCGATCCAGTCTAAAGAGATCGACACAAGAAGGTTACATTGACCGACGCACCTGGTATCGGTCAAAATGAAGGAGTTGACGAAGCTGTACTTCGAGCACATCTATAGCTCAAGATAAGGGATTCACATTGATCGACACATCAGGTGTCAATCAAGATAATGGATTCACATTGATCAACACATAAGGTTGTTGTACCTGGCAGCGATCAAAACTAGATGAAGGAAATAGATAAAAAGTCAACATCTAAGGTTGACCACGAGATTTCAAGGTAAGTGTTTCAAACTTTGTCTGATTTTCAAACTCTTTACACTCTTCGAATGAAATAAGTTTGGGGGATGTCGAAAAGAGTTTGAAACTTTTCTCCCTTTTATTTAATTATACTTCCTTTTTTTAAATTCTTGTATATAAATTTATACATATTAGTTTTAGTTTAAATTTCAGCCTAGTCAAAAATTTTCAAATCTTTTTAGTTGAATTTTTTAATATTATCTCTACTGAATGCGATATGCGATTGATGATTGATCTTTTAATGGTTTGAGTCAATGGTAATTGTGATTAATTTAGCCAATGAATGTAGAATACCGCATGAAGAGTTTGATTTTTGAAACTTGCACTTGCATGATAGATTAGGTTGGATTCAATTTTTATAATGGAAGAACAAAATTGCAACTAAGTAAGAATTTGAGCCTTTTTTTTCATTTGATATGAGAATTGCATGTTTTGCATTCTCTAGAACTTTTTTTGTTTCTTTTTTAGAGTGCATAGTGTGCACGAGTCTAGAAAATGATTTTTTGCCATCTTCGTTAGCCAATGTATCCCAAACACTGTCCTTTACAATTACATTATCCCTAGTTAGCCTCGTTCAGTCTTTAGTAATCTTTCCTTGCCTATGACTTTAAGAAAAAATTTTGGTTCCCTCTTGTCTATACGAGATCGTGGTGAATAATAGTGGATTATTTGTAATGGATGAGAAATTTTTATAATTGGTGAAACAAAAGAAAGTGAGCTCTAGAAGAAAAAAAATAATACTCCCTCTGTCTCTCATTGAAGTAGTCCCATAGAATTGTCCTATTTTCCTAAAATGGCAAACTTTTTCACACTCGCCAATAAAATATTAATTCCACTACACTCACAACCCTTAATTCTCGTGCCGAAAAATAAATGGGACTACTTCACGGGGACGGAGGGAATGATAAAAAAATAATCCTTATAAGCGCTTCTCAAAAGGAAAGAAAAAATTATAAGGGCATAAAAGGATTGAAAAAACAAAGAAAAAAAAAGAGCAGTAGTGGTCTGAATTGTCTTATTGGAGGAGAACGGTGAATGATGATAGATAGTGGTTTAGGTTTGTTGAGAGTCATGAACTAAATGGCTTTTAGTTACCTGGCCATATTTTACCAACCCCTCACAAAAACTTTACGTAAAATAAAAAGTTCGTTTTGATTCTAGATCTTGTGTGCACAACAATTAAACAGTGGCAAAATTATACATGATGGAGTGCATTCACATTAAACCTCTAAACACTTGAGTGATGAGCGATACACTTTCTTGTGAGGTTCTTCCAGAGTTTACAAATTTATTGACTTTATTTTAATTGCTTGTGTAATTTGGATATTTCATACTTGGATTGTGATAAATCTTGTGAGACATTGCACACTTTGATTACATGATCTTGAGATTTATTCTTTTCTTTTGATTGAGGACAATCAAATATTCAAGTTTAGGGAATTGATGAGTTCATATTTTCACTCATAATTGATTTGATATATTAGTGTTTTTTGTTATCTTTTTGTTCATTTATTTTATTTTTGTTGCATGAGTCTATCTAGAGTTGTTTTATGTTTGTCATGGTAAGATTTTGCAAATGTGAGGCCAAATTCACTAAAAACCAGTACCGCAAGCAGTATATGTTCAAAGAAAACGTCACAACTTCTTCCACCCATTGAATTTGAGCTAATAGAGTATGGAAATATAAAGATCATTGACGACGGGGTAACCATTGATTGTGAGAAGGCTTGTAACTTTGTGACTTAGTGGATTCCCGATTAAGCTCGAAAGAGTGGACGAAGGACTTTGATTCCAAACCACTATAATATCCTGTCTCATTTACAATTTTCTTTAAGTTTATGCATTCTGAACTTACTTGCTTATTTGAGAACTTCAATACTTGGCTAAGTATTGAAGTGTATATCTGAAACTTTTACCCCAAACTTACTTCGATCCTAAACTAAGATTTTTCAAAACTGTAAACTGAGTTCCAGTCGATTTTCAGAACAAATGCAACCATTATTTAACTTTTACTGCTTATATTCTTACTCTAATTTTGCGACCAACAAACGAACTATTAGTTGTGATCTTTTGAAAGACCTTGTTTGCTAGAAAATGACTAAGGGATGTTCGATAACTCTGCATGTAATGAACAAGTACAAGATGAGAGGTGGACGCATTGATGTTCATGCAGAGACCAATATCATTCTAAACTCTAGTCCGAAATCCTTGATAATTTTTTCATGTACCTTTTTTATAGGCGTGAGTTTACTCTTGATGAGTTACTTGAAGGTATTCGTGAACTGAATCACGAAGTCAGTTTGCCAAGGATCGTTAATTGCAATATCAAAAATAAATTACTATGCCTATGATTAATCGTAGCATGCTCCTATTGAATTTGCATAAGGGGGTTTATGTAGAATACCTGGATTGCGAAACTCTGAAGAACGAGTGCGCGGAGATTCCTCTTGATCATTTCCCATGCACAAAGATTTAATTCCTAACAGATTGAAGAAATAAATCTATGAAAATTATCAAACAATTTTAAAAAACAAGAAGGAGAGAGAAGAAAAAGATAATCCTCCTGATCTGATCTTCTGATCTGTATCCCAACACAATCTGAATATCTGGTGAAGATTCCCTTCAGATTCCTTGCCCGATTGAGAAGCAGAATTTCCTCCTCGTTTCTCAGATCTAGTCGATCACCACAGCTCCCAAAACCTGGTTTGTTGTGTGCAACTTATGATCTTGTGGTGTGTTGTGATCTGAGGAATTGAGGCCTATTTATAGGAAAATACTGGAGTTCTATAGGGCTTGAATTTCATGGGCCAGACCAGGGACCAGAATGCAAATAGCAAATAAGGTCTATCAATTAATTAATACCCATATTCAACCCAAAATATAATTAATAAATTAACATTGATTCATTCCACCAGAGAATCAATATTGTTCTACCTATTTGCTACCATGTTTTGAGGTACGGGTTGCATGGGCTCGGTATGTCCCCACATTTAAGGTTACAGACATTCGTTAATTAATTTAAGCTCTGACAAGCTATTTATGGTGAAGAAAATAGACATATCCGAATCTTGAGTAATCGTCAATGAATGTGGCGAAGTACTTATAACCTCCACGAGCTTGCGTGGACATTGGTCCACATAAGTTAGAGTGGATCAATTCCAACACATCTTCTGCTCGAGACTGACTTGCCTTAAAAGGCCTGGTCGTCATCTTTCCCTCTATACAGGATTCATAGATTTGATGCGGTATCACTTGAAAAGAATCCAAGAGCCCATCGCATGCTAATCTTTGAATACTCTTTAGATTGATGTGACCTAGTCTCAAGTGCCAGAGATATGTTTGATCCTCATCGGAAGAAAACTTTTTCTTTAAATGATTATTATTATTGGATGAGTATGCAACATTCACGGAAGATTTATGCATACAATCAATGATATAGAGAGAGTCAATCAGTTTACCATGACAGATAACACCATTATTACCAATGATAGAAACTCCACTATCAAAAATAACTGAATATCCATAATTAAATAACTTGGAAACTGAAATTAAGTTCCGCAAAAAAACCGGCACATATAAAACATCTCTCAAAATCGAAACATTGTTTTCAAAGCATAAAGTAAAATCTCCAATGGCTACTGCTGAGACTCGCTCTCCGCTGCCCATTGAGATGGTAGTCTCGTCATGCTTCAGCTGCCTTGTCGGCCTGAACCCCTGCAAAGTATAACAAACATAATCAGTAGCTCCAGTATCCACTACCCAAGAATAGGTAGAAACCGATGCTAAACATGTTTCCATTATAAATGCACATGACGTACCTTGTCTACCTGTGCCAAGCACTAGACAATCTACTTCGCTTCTCTTGCATTTGCATGGCCTAATCACATCTTCTGCTAGATCAACTTCATCTAACCTTTTAAGTATTTCCTTTGCTTCAGCAGCTGTCTTGTCAAAAGCTGACAAAGTTGGAGCAAATTCCAATGCCCTAAGGTCAGACTCCACTCACATCAGGGCTGAGAGTAACTCAGGAAGAGTAAACTCGCGCCTGCTACCGAGGGACTTGATGAAGTCCTTATAAGAATCAGACAGAGAGTGCAGGACAATGTTAATTTCCGCCTGCTTATTGACTTGTCCACCTCTCTTTCTGTACTTTCTCATAATCCTCATCATACTGACGAAGTGCTGAAGCAACGAACTCCCATCAGTCATCCTCTTGCAGACCAGGTCCTCCACAAGATTACAATTGACAGTTCGTCTCACCTTCCCATAAACTTTCACAAGGTCCCTCCATATCTCAACAGCAGTTCGAAACTTTTAGTACTTGAGCTTTAATTCTCTAGACAGACTGTTCATGATGAGTCTGCGGGAAAACTCATCAGAAGCTATCCATCTGTCATAGAACACTCGCTCATAACCAGTACAGTTCCAATACTTGGGAGTTAGAGGGTCCATGTAAAGTACATGGGCATGTTTCGTAGTGCAGAGTATTTCCATGAAGCATAACTTCCACTCAGGAAAATTCTGACCAGTTAAAGGGTTTGTTATTAAGAGGTTGACAACGTGAGCAATAGACATGTCTGAAAACAATAAATTAATGCAGAAATTAAAACATAGTCGCAAACTATTGAAAAAATTAAATATTGAAACCTTATGATAAAACAATATTAATGTTTCCTCCAATTTGCCTAAGTATTACTATTGCAAGCCACACATGTGGACGTTTACAACAAAACACTTAACCAGACTGCATCTTTCAATTCCAGCCCTTTAATTCCAATCCATGCCCGAGTTCTTTAGACAAATGGAATTAATAATTGGAGACTAACTTAAGTCCATATTATCCTACTGAGCAGGGACATCACAAATGAGTTATACTCTGGATAATATCTAAGCTAGCTAACCACCAAAGCCAACCCTCCCATATAAGGATCAATTAGAACACACCTGATCCCTATAATAAGGCTGTCTCATTTAATTCAATCCCTAGAGAACTTATGAAAATTCAATACGCAAGCTACACATGTAGACGTTTTCGCATGAACTCCCACTTCTCACATAAAATAAATGTTTATGAATACTAAATTAAGTAAGCTACAAATGTAGACTTTTACCGAATAAATTACCCACTTCCAATAAAGGATCGCTTTGTGGAGGTCTTATTAAATTATGAGCTTAGTAAATTTTAATTCATAAGGTTCAATTGCACAGATTATTTTATGTAGCCATAATTATAACATTGCTAAAATTTTATCATGCATAGCATGAACCCGAATTTATAGTTATAATTAATTACACAAAATAAATCACATAGCATGCTTTAAAACTGTAAATAAAAGCAGTAAACGTGCTCCTATTATCTACAACATGCTTATATGTTGCGCAATTAATTAAACACATTTATCATGCGAAGACAAATAATAAAACAAATAAAAAATGTCCTCGTGGCCCCATGATACAAAATAAAAATAATTCTAACTATTACAAGTTGGAATTAATTATACAGATCTTCGATTGGGCTCCCACTACGTGGACCGTGATCTGAATTTATTTTCTGAATCTGGGCCTCCAAGATTGGATCCATCAGAAAATTGGACAATTGGGCCAGTTAACCAAATCCCAGGCCTAGACACACATTGCAAGCCCAATAGCCCGTGAGAACTTGGCCCGACAAGCCATCACCGGCAAACCACCACCGCCGGCGACTCGCCGCCGCCGTGAGGGCTCTCGAAATCGCGCAACAGCCATGCACGTACGTGCATGGTTGTAGCCCGCGATTCTGCCTCCTCTGGCCATCGCCCGTTTCGCAAGCCGCTGTCCCGGCTTGCCCCAACTATTGCCCAAACCGCCGTGCACTATCTACTCCACAGTTGGCTCACCTAGGCTCGCTGGAAACACACACGAGGCTTGGAGGAGACACGTGCCTTGGCTCAAACACGCAAACCCTAGGGTTTGCGCTGGTTGCAGCCGCGCCGCCCCTAGTGACTACTTTTGCCTCCCGAGCCCATGCCGCACCACCAGGTCCCATCGCCGCCGCCCGGAGAGCGCCTGTCTGCCACTGGCAAACGCACGTAGGGCTGCGCAAGTACTGTACACGCGCGCGTGAACCCTAGGGTTCTGCTGCGCTGCGCATGCCCGTCGCGCCCTGGCCGCCTTTGCCGCCGTCCCTGCAGGTGCCAGCCTCCCTACATCGCCCTCCCGAGACCCCCGCACTGCGCCGGCTGGCTGTTGGCCGTGCAGCTGCTGCCCGTCGCACGCGCGCACCGCACGCTGAAACCCTGGGGTTTCCACGCGACTGTGCCGCCGTGCCCCTCGCCGCACGCAACCGCCGTGCACGGCCTGCTGCCATGCTGGTGCTGTCGTGCACCATCGTGCGGTCCTTCGTTCTTCGTGTTCTTCGTTCTCCATTTTACAAATTTAATTTTTTAACTAAATGATTACATTGAATAACCCTAATTACAATCTAAAAATTTAAATCTAACCACGGATTTATCTCGTGGGTGAAAAACGAATCCATATAAAAGGGCGGATTAACCCGAGATCCATGAGGATGAAAAATATGAACATACAATCCATAAAACCCATCCAATCATTCAATAATAATTATCATGCAAATCATAGGCAATATTATTTTTCCGATAGGGCCAATTAATTAAACCTCGCTCTGATACCAATTGAAGGGATTCATGAACTAAATCACGAAGTCCGTTTGCCAAGGATCTTTAATTGAAATATAAAAAATAAATTGTTGTGCCTATGATTAATCCTAGCATGCTCCTATTAAATATGTATAAGGGGTTTATGCGGAATACCTGGATTGCTGAACTCTGAAGAACGAGTGCGCGAAGATTCCTCTTGATCTTTTCCCACGCACAAAGATTTAATTCCTAACAGATTGAGGAAATAAATCTATGAAAATTATCAAGAAATTTTCGAAAACAAGAAGGAGAGAGAAGAAGAAGATAATCCTCCTGATCTGATCTTCTGATCTGTATCCCAACTCAATCTGAATATCTAGTGAAGATTCCCTTTAGATTCCTTGCCCGGTTGAGAAGCAGAATTTCCTCCTCGTTTCTCAGATCTAGTCGATCACCACAGCTCCCAAAACCTGGTTTGCTGTGTGCAACTTATGATCTTGTGGTGTGTTGTGATCTGAGTAACTAAGGCCTATTTATAGGAAAATACTGGACTTCTTTTAGGCTTGAGTATCATGGGCCAGACTAGGGACCAAATTGCAAATAGCAAATAAGGCCTATCAATTAAGTAATTGCCATATTCAACCCTGAATATAATTAATTAATTAATATTGATTCATTCCACCATAGAATCAATACTGTCCTACCTATTTGCTACCACGTTTTGAGGTACGGGTTGCATGGGCTCGGTATATCCCCACATTTAAGGTTACAGACATTTAATTAATTAAAATCTTATATTCTTGAGTTAATCCACTCAAACATTTACACTTATGCTTGAACTTAATCAGCCTGCAGGACTTTAGCATAACGAATCTTTTGAGCTGCTCAAGGAATGTCAACATCTTATACTGGATGTGGTTACCTAGATCCAGTACCAGACAGTCATACACAAACTGCTATTACCCAAGATACAGGTATACAAGCTCAACTAGAGCCTTTCACTGCAACTCAAAATTATACACAATCTGCATATACTTTTGTACCTTCATATAAGCTTAGGATCTCATCAAGCTATTGAGATCTAGATTCTTTTAATGTCAGATAAAAGAATCGATCTCGACTTAGGTCCTTATCAATGTGTGCCCCACACCAGCATACCAAGCCATCCAAGACAAGATGCTTATTACTGCATATGCTGCAGCCTACACCGACAATTTATCTTTGAACTGTCTCAGCTGTGATAACCATTCATATCTCGCTAGGTCAAATGATTCGTATGATCTTCCGTGATCTACTACACACTGTATGATCTCCCTATCAAGGAGATAAGAGGATAATTGCATTTGCGACACATTTTTGTTAATTCAGACAGGAGATGAACATACAACATTTATGATTCCCAGTATATTAACCAATCGACCTTGTACATAATATACCAATCATAATGCTTTCAATATATAAATCCATCATTACTTAGGGATCTAATACAAGAATAGTCTGACATAATAGCATGGGAATTAGCTCCAACTTTAACTGTTATTGATGAATCAGTTTCTGAAGCTAATGACATTCTTAAGAAATTAGAAAAGGATAAAAGAGCATGAGTTATAACCAAGACGTATAAGCGTAGGCGAAGGGGAAGCCTAAATTGTCAGTGCTAAGCTTAAAAGGACAAGGTATGTGATATGCATTTATAACGCAAACATGTTTAGCATCAGTTTCTTCTTATACTTGGGTAATGGATACTAGAGCAACAAATCATGTTTGTTACACGTTGTAGGGGTTCATGCCGACAAGGTAGTTGGAACATGATGAGGTTATCGTCTCAATGGCCAGCGGAGAGCAAGTCACAACATTAGCCATTGGAGAATTTACTTTTTTCTTTAAAAACTATTTTAGAGTTTAAGAGATGTTTTATGTGTGTTTGTGTTTCGGCAGAACTTAATTTTAGTTTTCTAGTCATTTAATGATGGATTATCAGTTATTTTTTATTGTGGAGTTTCTATCATTGATAATAACAGTGTGATCTATCAAGGAAAACTGATTGACTCTATTTATATCATAAACACATTTGCATAAATCTTCCATGAATGTTGCATCGAACTCATTCAATAGCAATAATAAATTTAAAGATAAATTTTTCTTTAGATAAGGATAAAGCATATCTCTTGCTCTTAAGACTAGGTCGCATCAGTCTAAAGAGGATCAAGTGACTAACAGATGATGGTGTCCTGGATTTATTCCAGGTGGTACCTCATCAAGTCTGTAAATCCTGTATAGAGGGAAAGATGACGACTAGGTGTTTTTAGGCAAGTCATTATCAAGCAGAGGATGTGTTAGAACTGATCCACTCTGACTAATGTGGACCAATGTTCATGCAAGCTCGTGGAGGTTATCAATACTTTGTTACTTTCGTTAACAATTACTCAAACATTAGATATGTCTATCTGCTTCCTAAATGTTTGAATACATTGAGAAATTCAAAAAATTCAAGACAGTAGTAGATGATGTGTGCGTAAAATGACCTATATTTCGATGTTTGTGCATGCATGTTTGCGTTCATTTTACTCCCATATCATATGTTTTTCGGTTTTTTTCGTTGTGTTTTCGTGTTTGGTGTGATTTGGAGTGCGTAAGATAGGTTTGGAGCATAATTCATCATTTTTGGCTAAGTTTTGGTGGAAAATCGACCGATTCGAGTTGCAAATGGTGTGAGGATTGACTCGGATGAGCAGGGGAGCAGCAGGAAGGATTTCAGAGAGCATGATCAACCGATCCTCTGCAGGATCGACAAATCTGGCAGTTCAGAGGAGATGTTCGACCAATCCTATGCAGGCTTGACCGATCTGGCAGTTCAGAGGGATATCTCGGTCGATCCAGATCTAGACTGGGCGATCCGAAATGGGCTGCTTGGCAGTTTTTTAGTTTCAAACCATCTTCGGCGATCCAATCTCGGACAGGGCGATCCAAGGCTCTGCCAACTCATTATAAAAAGGGGGAAACTTGCATTTTTGGGAGATTTTTGGCACTTTTGACATTTTTAAGAGAATCTACACGGTTTATCTCTTCAATTCCATACTCCATCATCTCCAACCCTATTGCAAGGTATTCTAGAGCAAATCTATCACTCCTTGGTGAAGAATTCATGGCTAGAGGGGTAAATCAAGATCAAACAAATCTAATTGGGAAAGAAATCATTTACTACTTATCAATTGTAAAGGATCTATTTCAATTTTACTTTGTATTAATACAATTGAGAGGTAGGTTGTACTAATTTCATTTGGATGTTGATTTGGACAAGGATGTGTTAAGATTAGGTTGGATTATTGAGTGTTTACCTCCCACTTTGTGGTGAAGCATGTTAGAGCTTGTTTTCATTAAACTAGATGTAGGTATGAGCCAATCATGTTGATAATTGACACAATCATTGCAGCAGCCAATAGGCGTGTCGTGAATAGCATGTCTTCATATGTATCTCGAACCGATCCATGTGCGGAGGAAGTGCATAGGTCTATAATTTACGAGCTTTTAGAAGTGATTTAATGATCGATAACGTAAATGTTTGAGGTTTCTAATTTCATCCATGGTTGATTGACCAGTACAAAGGGGATTGGCTATATTAGAGTGAATTGATCATCCATCTACAGATTAAAATGTGTTTACATCGATGCTCTACCTAATCGGATCACATCTACGTTCATTTCAACATCTTTTCTATCTCATTGAGTGTTTGTTTGTCTTGTTCTACCAAGTTTGTAGAGAAATTTGAATTGATTGTTTCGAGAATGATTGATGATTGTTGGTTTAATTCATTGTATGTACACATTTCACTTTGAATGCCTAGAAAGATAAAAATTACTCAATGATTTTTTATTGCCTAAATATTAGACTTTGTCGTAGTATCCCGATAATCTAGTGGGCAAATGAAAGAAGGACTTGGATTAATAATTAAACCTTGAATGTGCATTGAGAATTCGTGTGTGTTTTTAGTGTGCATCAAGTTTTTGTTGCGTTTTGATGCGCAATAAAAACTCATACAAATTCTCACTGCACACACAAGGTTTAATTATCAATCCAGGTCCTTCTTCGCTTCGCCCGCTAGATTACCGGGATACTATAGCAAAGTCTTATAGCTAGGCAAGATAAAATCGTTGAGTAAATTTTATCAATCTAGGCATTCAATTTAAACCTATGCTAACAACATATAACAAACAATGAATTAAACCAACAATCAACATTCAATCAATTCTCTCCACACTTTGGTAAACCAAGACAAGCAAATACTCAAATGAGGTAGATATGATGTTGAATTAAACGTAGATGCAATCCAATTAGGTTAATCATTGATGTAAACACATTTTAATCCCTAGGAGATTGAGCAATCGACCCTACACTCGTTAGCCACTTGCTACGGAAAACTAACGGTAGACGAAACTAGGAATTGCAAACAGCTACGTTATTAACCCCTAGATCACTCCCAATCGACCGTCAATTATCGCCCTACGACCTAGCCCCGCACAGGGATTGGAACTAAAATCGTAAGAATATACACTTTTCACGACGATTCCGCCCGCATGTTGGCTGCAGCGTTCACATGAACTATCTCAAAAGCTGGCTATTACCTACACCTAAAAGATAAGGAAGAAGCTCATGTGCAATTCAAGCTCTCAAAGGAAAGTAAACAAACGATTATCAAATCTAATCTTCATACATCCTTGTTCAAATCACCACCCAAATAGAATTAGAGCAACATACCTCTCAATTGTAACAATACAAAGTTGAAATCAAATACATCCATTACGATTGATAAGTAGAAAGTTAAATCTTCCCCAATTAGATTTGTTGGGTCTTGATCTACCCCCTTGGATCTTCCATTCTTCTCCAAGGATTGATGTATTAGCTCCTTGATACCTTGGGTGAGGTTTTAGAAGAGATGGAAATGGGAATCGTACAGAGAATTTAGGAGGTGGTTATTCAAAGTTATGAAAAGTAATTCGAAAAACCGTTTTTTCCCCTTTTATAATGAGCAAACAGGGCGCCGGATCGCCTGGGCCAAAGTTGGCTCGCCCGGGCGAGCTTAGAGCTGAAAAACCCAAAAATTCTGATCTGGCTCGGCTGAGCCATCCCGGCTCTCTATCCACTTGGCTCGACCGAGTTAAGTTTGGCTCGGCCGAGCGAAGTAGCTGAAATCCTCTTGCACCTTTTCTGCTCCGCTCGATCGATCCTGCTTCCTTTTGACTCCTAGCTCGGGTGATTTTCATTCAAAACTCATCCAAAAGTTTTTTTTCCCTAAAACATATCCTACAACATTCAAAACACAAAAACACGAAAACACAACAAAAGAACAACAAAAATATATGATATGGGAGTAAAATGGACACAAACATGCACACTCACACATCGAAAAATAGGTCATTTTACGCACATATCATAATCCCCCAAACTTGAACCTTTGATTGTCCTCAATCAAAACAAAGTAAAGTCATTAATCTACCTCATCCAGTACCTCAAAGCTCATCAAAACTATCTTAGCATGTTCAAGTAAAACGAGATTATCACCTAACTTTGTAACAAGGTTAATGCTAAGGACATGAACCACTCATCAAAAATGGATACAAGAAATGAAATCACTCCCTCACGTGTTTAGGGACGATGAGATACACTCAATCACAAGATATCGAGCTTGATTTCCATAGGCTTGCCTCCATTCTCACCACTATACTACAATGAGTTAGTTTCTAGAATCAAAAAGGTCTTTTCAAAGGTCGTAGCGTGGCTAACTAAAAGGTGGGTGGTTTTGGGCCAAAGTGACTAAACTTCTCAATTTCCCAAATCCCCCAAACTTGTTACTACAAACCCCGAGGCTTTTTCATTTCACAACACACTCTTTTTTTTCTTTTTCTCTTTTCTTTTCCTTTTTTCATAATTTTCCATAAGCACCATCATTCATTCATTTTGTGGGTGCCTCTCTTTTCAAACACTTGCACCAAAATTTTGTAGGTGCTCATTTTTCTAGGATTAACAACAATCCCTTATTTCATTCTATCATGCCTCAACATTTTCAATAATCACAAATCCAATCAATTCCCAACCCAACTCTCATCACCATATTCACCCTCATACACTCTTTCCCCCCAAATATGGTCCTAATCATATCAAAGAAGATTCACCAATAAAGCTCAATCACGGGGGTCAAAGATACGAAAGGCAAATTAATAATAAAAACCACCTTATACTCCCGGTGTGAAAGGTAGGACTAAGAATCGATGGCCTAAGATCATTTTCTAGTCACACACTCATGCCAATAGATAGAGAACGGATGCAAGTTCTAGATCTCGTACTCTCAATCTTGCCACTCACAAAAAATATAGATATGACAATATCATGGATCAAACCTCACAGATTTTTGTCAAGTCCTATGCATTAACCAAACACAAAACTCAGCAATTCAAAAGTTAAACTTAAAACATGCTTCGACAACTAGATTCCGCCCTATCATTGGTTGAGATAAACATCCAACTTCTCCAAGCAAATCATGATTCGAACCTCAAGTCTAGTTCAGGTTCATCACACACACACACAAGCACACAACAACCTAAAAACAATCTAAATGCATACAACAATCTAACAACAATCTAAATGCAATGCAACTAATTGGCAAGAGAAGTGATAGAATGCATTACCCATCGGTAGCCACAATCGAACCGCTTCTCCAAGACCTTATTGGTAACTACTCACATCAACAAAAACGCCACCAAATATTGAGCATAAAACAAGCCAATAAAGCTCTCATATCCACCAAACTTTCCACAAACTAAATATCAACAATGATAAGAAAATATCCACTAGCTCAACCATACAAACCAAACCTATAATCCAAACCACAAACCATGCATAATAGGAAGTATTCAATCATGCCAACTCATTAATAATTCTATCCACAATCACAATCAAACAATCCTCAACAATATTCACTTCCAAATCCTCTTTCCACCATCATTCCACTATCCAAAATCCATACACATAAATCCTTTTCCACTAGTTCCACCAAACATACCATCAAAACCAATGTTCAATAAACAAATCTAATTAACAAACTCAAACCCATGAAAATATCCATACATATCATCAAGATGAACATAATCCAAAACATTCATCCAAGTTAAAATATCAATATAGGTACAACCAAATCGAATCAAATCCAATAAAGAGACAATATCCAACAACTAAACTAATTGCAAGATAAAGGATAGGAGATGGAGAAGAATAAACCGAGGCACCGGCTATCGGCACATCCCCCCAAACTTAGTCAAGTGAGACTAAGTTTGCAAAAACGATAGACGGTGCATCGTCACTCCTCTCGATCTTGTAGTTCCTCCTACAAACACAAAACCAAACAAACTAGACATTTATTCAAAATCAAAGCAACTAAAAGCAAATAAACAAAAGAAATAAAATTGGTTGGGTTGCCTCCCAACAAGCGCTTCCTTAACGTCGGTAGCTAGACGACCTCACCATTATCATCCATTGTCAAAAATCTTGTGCATTTTTAATACACCTTTCTCCCTTAATCGGCATTTACTTGGATGAAATTTGTTAATGGCAATGTTTCTTTCACCCCTCTCATCCTTCCAAGGAAGATTGATAATCTTAAAAATCTCAAATGTCGAAGGTGGTGATTCCTTCTTTGATTTGATCTCCAAGGCATCATCCTACAGAATCCAAATTATATACGTCTCGACTTGTCCCTCATTTAGATAAATCAACAACTTCCCATCACCTCCTTTTCCGATCAAATCATCCGATTCATACACTTTGTCTCCTAGGATCACCTTCTTTTCCCCCTTGTCTATCAATCTTGAAGGAAATATAGGTGCCACATCGCCACTTGGACTTTCCGCCAATATTTCCACCTTGGTGCCTTCATCCTCTTCATCTTCTTGGAGTAAGGCTTCTCTTTCCTTCTTTGGTTCCTTTTCTTGAATCTCCACTATTTCCTTATCTTGAAATCTTACTTCCTTAAGCACCATTATCGCATCCTCACATTCATCCTCAAAAATTTCATCAATCTCCTCGCAACTTCCTTCAAGACCTATTTCCTTCTCAATTAGATATTCTTCCACTCGAGGTTTCTCACTCAACTTCTTCAAGATATCGGATAGTTATATTCTTAACTCCAAAAGCCTTCCCTCGAGCTTATCCGATTTCCTCTCCAAAGTTTCCCGAGATGATCTCGCTTCTCTAACTCTTTCAAGATCACGGCTACCTCATTCATCACAATGAACTCTAGTTATGGATGGATTCCAAGTATGGTTCTCATAACGTCTACATGGAGAATAGCCATTAGATGGGGGATAGTTCATGTTGTTCCGGAGGTCACAATTCCCCCATTTATCTTCATATCTTTCATTATTACACTTCTCTTCTTCATATCCCCAATTCGGCTTCACCTATCGGTCATGTCTCCTCTCTTCCATCCATGGGTAGCTCTCTTCAAATACCAACCGGATTGGCCTCCTCGGTCGTTGTCTCTCAACCATCTTTGCTCTCATCTCGTCCAATTCCCTTTGAAGATTGTTAAGTCTCTCCGAGTGAGTGCCTCAATGATTCTCCATTTTACACCTACAAGAATCCAACAAACTCAAAGTACCAACAAATATAAAAACAAACAACAAATTATTCACACAAACAAAAACACAAACACCTAGCCTACAAGCTTCACTTTTCCCCCAATATCTAGCAACCTACTAAATGAATTCCCCGGCTACGGCGCCAAAAACTTGATGCGCAATAAAAACTCATACAAATTCTCACTGCACACACAAGGTTTAATTATCAATCCAGGTCCTTCTTTGCTTCGCCCGCTAGATTACCGGGATACTATAGCAAAGTCTTATAGCTAGGCAAGATAAAATCATTGAGTAATTTTTATCAATCTAGGCATTCAATTTAAACCTATGCTAACAACATATAACAAACAATGAATTAAACCAACAATCAACATTCAATCAATTCTCTCCACACTTTGGTAAACCAAGACAAGCAAATACTCAATTGAGGTAGATAGGATGTTGAAATAAACGTAGATGCAATCCAATTAGGTTAATCATTAATGTAAACACATTTTAATCCCTAGGAGATTGAGCAATCGTACACTCGTTAGCCACTTGCTACGGAAAACTAACGGTAGACGACACTAGGAATTGCAAACAGCTACGTTATTAACCCCTAGATAACTCCCAATCGACCATCAATTATCGCCCTACGATCTAGCCCCGCACAGGGATTGGAACTAAAATCATAAGAATATACACTTTTCACGATGATTCCGCCCGCATGTTGGCTGCAGCGTTCACATCAACTATCTCAAAAGCTGGCTATTACCTACACCTAAGAGATAAGGAACAAGCTCAAGTGCAATTCAAGCTCTCAAGGGAAAGTAAACAAACAATTATCAAATCTAATCTTCATACATCCTTGTTCAAATCAGCATCCAAATTGAATTAGAGCAACATACCTCTCAATTGTAACAATACAAAGTTGAAATCAAATACATCCATTACAATTGATAGGTAGAAAGTGAAATCTTCCCCAATTGGATTTGCTAGGTCTTGATCTACCCCCTTGGATCTTCAATTCTTCTCCAAGGATTGATGTATTAGCTCCTTGATACCTTGGATGAGGTTTTGGAAGAGATGGAAATGGGAATCGTAGAGAGAATAGGAGGTGGTTATTCAAAGTTATGAAAAGTTATCCAAATAACCGTTTTTCCCCTTTTATAATGAGCAAATAGGGCCCCGTATCGCCCGGGCCAAGTTGGCTCGCCCGGGCGAGCTCTGAGCTGAAAAACCCCAAAATCCCGCCCTAGCTCGGCCAAGCCAAGGATGGCTCGACCGAGCCTCCTCTCTGTCCACTTTGCTTCACTGAGCCAAGTTTTGATCGGCCAATCGAAGTCTCTGAAATCCTCTTGCACCTTTTTTGCTCTGCTCGGTCAATCCTGCTTCCTTTTGACTCCTAGCTCGGGCGATTTTCATCCAAAACTCATCCAAAATTGTTGATTTATGCCCAAAACATATCCTACAACATTCAAAACACAAAAACACAACAAAAGAACAACAAAATCATATGATATGGGAGTAAAACTGACACAAACATGCATGCTCACACATCGAAAAATAGGTCATTTTACGCACATAACACCTTTACCGGGGAATCACCAAGTACCTCAAGATCATATCCGATTGAGGTTATTCTCATTTTCATTAAGAGATGGGGCTAGGCATTGGTTTGAGGGTCTTGACAAGTCAAGTATCAACACTTGGGAGGAGCTTCGGGAGAAGTTCTTATTCAAGTTCTTTCCTCCGAGTCTTACATTGAAAAGGGGAGCTGATATTACATCTTTTGGGCAGCGGTATGATGAGCCATTGTATGAGGCTTGGACTATTTCTACGATCTTCTCCGATGATGTCCGAGGCATAGGTTAACTCAAAGCTAACAAATAAGCCAATTCTACGAGGGTCTCAACTATGAGACTAAGGTGATGATGGATGCTTCCTCGGGGGGTTTCTTCCTTGATCAAGAGGAAGATGAGGCTTGGAGAATGATAGAAAAGATGGTAGAGAACAGCTAACAATGGCCAAAGGAGAGGAAAGACTATAGGACCATGAAATCAATAAATGAGTTGAAGGAAAGTGACGAGTTGAAGGAGCAAATCTCAATGATGCAAAAGCAATTGGAAGAGCTTACTACCTCGGGTGGAAGAAGGGATGATATGGTAATAATGAAAAGAGATGCGATGTACCCGGAGAATATCAACTTTGTTAACCAAAGAATGGGGTACAACAACAACAACCGTGTTCCCTACAATCAATCGAGTAATATGTACTATCACCCTTCCAATCAATTCACCCCAATTTCTCATATGCTAATCCTCATATGCCTTGAATCCTCTGATGCAATTGGAGAATGGGGGAAATAGTGGCCAAGGAGGATGTATGGGAGGATGTATGACAATCATGAGCCTAGGAGATATTTAAATGATGAGTTTGAGAAGAAGTTTGAGAAATATGATAGGATGTTCGCTGAAATCCAAATGTAAATATCATCAATTGCTAAGCAACTAAGTGGAAAGAACCAAGCTGGGAAATTTCCAAGTGACACAGAAATCATACAAAAGAAGAGTTTCAATGTGGTGGATGGAGAGCGAAGTCGAGATGAGATGATGTTGGTTATGACTCCGAGGCTTGAGAATGTGGAGTTGGAAGTAGAAGAAAAAATTGTGAATGAATAAGAAGTAAAGAATGTTGAAGCTGAAAAAGTTGAGAATGGAAAGGAAGTTCTAGGCAAAGAAGTCCATTTCTTCGATTATGTGAGGAAAGGCGATATTGAAATGCCACATCCGAAGGAGATTCAACATGTGTCATTGCTTGATGAATTAATTGAAGAAGAGTTGAAAAATGAAGGTGCAGAATTAGGAGGGAAGAAAGTGGCTAGCAAGAAGGAGGATCCGGGAAGTTTTATCTTAAGTTACAAGGTTGGGGATACAAGTGTTGAGAAGGCCTTGTGTGATTTGGGGGCTAGTGTGAACGTTATGTCTTGGAGCTTATATAAAGAATTGGAAATTGGAGAGTTGAGACCCACAAGCCAAGTCCTTCAAATGGCTAACCATGCTTTGTTTTGCCCAAGGGGGGTTATTAAGGATGTGCATGTGGATGTTTTGAGTTTCACATTTCTGGGGGACTTCTCGGTAGTTGATATGAAGAACAAGGGGGGTATCCACCTATTTTTTGGAAGCCTATTATTACACACGACCGATGCATTGTTTGACATGATGAGTGATGATCTTACTTTCCATTGTTGTGGAAAAGAGGTAGTATTCTCTTTACCTCCGAAAAGCATGGATGACAAGAGTGATGAAAGTCAAGTGGAACTTGATAAGGGTGTTAAAAAAAAAGTGATTAAAGGAAGGTGATGATTCTAGATGGGATGCTATTGATGAAACCAAGGAGGAAGATCTTGATCCAGGGGATTATTTTGAGCAAGATCGAGGAAGAGTAAAGAAAGCTCGAGTTGAGGATAGTCCGCCCCGGAGTGCAAGATATTCCCGGATGAGCATTGACATTTTGAGCAAGGTATGAGCTCCGGTTCTTCCCCCATTTGATCATGATTGATGAGATCGAGGTAAGAAGCTAAGCTAGTGACTCTAAAGAAGCGTTGCTTGTTGGGAGGCAACCCAATGTTTACTCATTTTGGTAGTTTTTGTTTTTGGAATAAATGTTTAGGATGTTGTTGTTGATTTTAGATTGTATTGTTTGTTTTTGTCAAAGGATACTTGATCTGTGGATGTTTTTGCAGACTTACATGTTTTTGTAAATGAAAATTAAGATTTGGGGAGGTGCAAATCCGAAATGGTGTTGAGAAATTGAAGAAAGAATGCAGGGAAGTTGCAAAACATAGGGAAATTTTGCCCAGGACTATTTCGGATCGCCCTGGCTCAAGCAGGATCGGCCGAACCCAACCTTTGCTGCTGTGGGATCGGCCGAGCGTAACTTGAATTAAAAAATTTCACAGATCAGAGCATCAGATCGATCGATCCTATGCAGGATTGGCTGATTTGGATCGTGCAGTCCAGACTGGGGAGGACAGACCCTCGGATCGACCGATCCTTCCTTAGATCGTTCGATCCTGGCACAGATTTAAAAGGAAAATTAGGGCCCATTTCGCCCCATCTTGATTTCTTTCAAAATTTCACTCTCCAAATTTTCTCATTTGCCTAATTACTTTGATTTGAGAGGTTCTTACAATTTGATTTTGACTATGGCTAGCAAGAGAGCATGAGGGAGTTCATCTTCTTCTCTTAGTCGCCCAAGAGGTTTTGATGAGGAGGAGTTCGAGAGATACAAAATTTTGGTGGCCAAGCAAGTCGTGGGGACTAAGTATCCATGTCGGGAGACTTTGGATGCGCTGGGATTGAAGGAAGACATGTGGAGTCTCCTCACTGGCATTGGATGGAAGAAGCTTTTAACGGGTACTTGGCCGGCCTACATGGAATTGACAAAGGAGTTTTTGGCCTCTATAACAATTATGAAAGGTCCGAATAGAAATCCACTCTCGATGAAATTTAAGGTGAAATGTAAAGAATTCTTTTTACATCAGCATGAAATTGATGAAATTTTTGGGAGTGATGTTGATTCCATGTTTGTGCCCGATGTACTCGATCTTGGTGAATTTTGGGAGTCTATATCTAGTGTGAAATTTGATGGAGCATTCAATATTAAGTCTTGTAGAGCTTCGGCGATTAGGAATCCTGTTATTCGATATATTCATAAGTTGGTTGGTGGTTCGGTGTGTAGTCGGTATGAATCTAACAATATTATTTTATCTCAGCTTTATATGTTATACTTTGTTGAACGGGAAAAAATTTTCTATGGGGGCTTTGTTGATGGATGGATGGTACTCGAGTGACAAATTTGTAATCTGCATGTATTAGTGGTGGTTTGATTACTCCTGTTTTGATGGCTATGTATGTTCATTTGTCAGGGGCGTTTGCTCCCAGTTTGTTTCTAGATATTGCTTCTCTTGTGACGGGTAAATTTCTGGTATCGGGTCATCGTGGTGTAGTGTATTACAAGTTTGGGAATTTGACGATTTGTTTACCTTGTGAGGAGTACACCACTGTGGCTGCCTTGGAGGATAAGTCCAATTGGTTTATGGACTCGGAGGAACACTAGGAGGTGGTGGGTATTTTGTCTTGGGAGGGATTCTTCAGGATTTTGAACCACCTACCTAGGGAGCAGCAGCCCGGAGGACGAGGGGACGGACCGAGTATTCATCCACCACCGCCGCTTGTGGAGGATTGGTAGCAGCAGATGTTCTCTATGCTTCAGCAAGCCACTGATTTCGTTGACTCTTTATCTTTGTCTATGCATGGTTTAGACGTCCGGATGACTTCTTTGCATGGCGATTTCTCAGCTTTTCAGAGGAGATCTTTTGTCAACCAGGCAACCATTGCTGCTCATTTTGAGGGCCTCGATCGGAGGTTTGATGAGGTCCAGGGGGAGGTTAGAGACTTGCAATGCCGCCTTCCCGTTCTATACCGCCGTCGTCGTGACCGGTCACCACAGGGCCGAGAGGAGTGACGAGCATCGTCCACCTATTTTTAAACTTAGTCTCACTTGACTAAGTTTGGGGGGATGTGCCGATAGACGGTGCCTCGGTTTATTCTTCTCCATCTCCTAACCTTTATCTTGCATTTAGTTTAGTTGTTGGATATTTTCCCTTTATTGGATATGAATCGATTGGGTTGTACTAATATTGATATTTTACCTTGGATTTGGATGTGGATTATGTTCTTTTGATGGTATGATTTGATGTATGGAATTATTTTTGAGTTGGCATGTTTTTATACTTCATATCTTGTTGGTTTGTGGATGTTGATGATTGGATAATGGTTTGAATGGTGGTGCTAGTGGAATAATGTCTTATGTATTTGGATTTTTGGTTTGAGGAATGTTGGTGGAAATGAGATTTTAATGAAGTGAATTATGCTCAAATTTGGTGGTGCTTGTGTTTATGTTGAGTAGGTACGTAAGGCATTGGTGAAGCGATTCGATCGTGGATACCGATGGGTAACGCATTCTATCGTTCTCCTTGCCATTTAGTTTGCGATTGCATGTTAGTAAATTGTTTTAGGTTGTGTGATTGTGTGTGTGTGATGAACCTAGACTTGGCTTGAGATTTACTCATGGTTTACTAGTAGAGTTTGAAGTTTTCCTTAACCAATGATATGGCGGAATCTTTGATGTCGAAGCATGCCTAGGTTAAGCTTTTGAATTGCCGAGTTTTGTGGGTGGTTAATGTTTAGACATAACAAAAATCTCTGAGTATTGAGCCCTGATATTGTCATATTTTCGATTGTGAGAGGCGAGTTTGAAAGTGAGAAATCTCCATCTATTTAGCATGAGCATGTAACTAGAAAATTATATTAGGCCATTGATTTCTAGACCTACCTTGCACATCAGGAGTATAAGGTGTTATTTGATCATTATTTGCCTTTCTTACCTTTGTTTGCCATGATTGAGCTTTATTGGAGAATATTCTTTGATATAGTTAGGACAAAGGTTGGGCGATGAAAGTTTGAGGGTGAATACGGTGTTGTGAGAGTATGACGGGAATTGTGTTGTATCGTTGTTGGTTGAATCCCAACGAATGAGGCTAGATAGAAATAAGTGAAAAGTTAGAAATGAAAGAGGAAAAAGGTGAAAGTCATAAAAATGAGCACCTACAAAAAATTTGGGTTGTTGTAATGGAAAAAGAAAAAAATGTTGAGAAAAAAAAAGAAAAATAATAAGAGAAAAAGTATAGAAAAAATAAAGAAGGAAAATGAGAAAAAAGGAATAAGCCTCGAGATTAGTCGTTCGAAGTAGACGATTGGGGGGTTTCGGGGAAAGTGAGGAGTTTAACTACTTAAGACTAAAACCTCCTACCTTTTAGTTAACCACGTTATAACCAAAACAAATACCTTCTTGATTCTAGGAGCTAGCTCATTGTAGTATAGTGGTGATAATGGATGCAAGCTTATCGAAATTGAGCTTGAAAACTCGTGCTTGAGTGAATTGTCCTCATATGTGTGAGGGAGTACATTTCATTGCTTTTATCCAATTTTGATGAGTGGTTTGAGTCTTTAGCATTAACCGTGTCGCAAAATTAGGTGATAATATCGTTGGACTAGGGCATGCTAAGATGGATAAGATGAACTATGAGGTATTGCACAAGGTAGAATGATTGATTTACTTTGTTTTGATTGAGGACAATCAAAGGTTCAAGTTTGGGGGATTATGATATGTGCATTAAATGACCTATATTTCGATGTTTGTGCATGCATGTTTGCGTTCATTTTACTCCCATATCATATGTTTTTCGGTTGTTTTCGTTGTGTTTTTGTGTTTTGTGTAATTTGGAGTGTATAGGATAGGTTTGGAGCATAATTCATCATTTTTGGCTACTGGTCCGAGTTGTAAAGGTTGTGAGGATTGATCGGAATGAGGAGGGGAGCAGCAGGAAGTATTTCAGAGAGCATGATCGACCAATCCTGTGCAGGATCGACCCATCTGGAAGCTCAAAGGAGATGCTAGACCAATCCTGTGCAGGCTCGACCGATCTGGCAATTCAGAGGGATATCTTGGTCAATCCAGATCCAGACCAGGCTGCCATGGTGGTTTTTAAGTTTTGAACCATCTCGGGCAATCCAATCTCGGATGAAGCAATCCGGGGTTCTACCAACTCATTATAAAAAGGGGGAAACTAGCATTTTTTGGAGACTTTTGGCCCTTTCGACATTTTTAGGAAAAATCTACATAGTTTCTCTCTTCAATTCCATACTTCATCATCTCCAACCCTAATTCAAGGTATTTTAGAGCAAATCTACCACTCCTTGGTGAAGAATTAAAGGCTAGAGGGGTAAATCAAGATCAAACAAATCCAATTGGGAAAAAAAATCATTTATTACTTATCCATTTTAATGGATCTATTTCACTTTTACTTTGTACTGATACAATTGAGAGGTATGTTGAACTAATTTCATTTGGATGTTGATTTGGACAAGGATGTGTTAAGATTAGGTTGGATTATTGAGTGTTTACCTCCCTCTTTATGGTTGAAGCATGTTAGAGCTTGTTTTCATTAAACTAGATGTAGGTATGAGCCAATCATGTTGATAATTGACACAATCATTGCAACCAATACGCGGATAGGCATGTCGTGAATAGCATGTTTTCATATGTATCTCGATCCAATCCATGTAGGAGGAAGTGTGTAGGTCAATAATTTACAAGCATTTATGTGTGAGTTAGGGATCGATAATGTAACTGTTTGAGGTTTCTAGATTTATCCACGATCGATTCACCGGTACAAAGGGGAATGGCTATATTTGAGTGAATTGATCATTCATCTAGGGATTAAAATGTGTTTACATCGATGTTGTACCTAATCGGATCACATCTACATTCATTTCAATATCCTTTCTATCTCATGGAGTGTTTGTTTGAGTTGTTCTACCAAGTTTGTGGAGAAAATTGAATTGATTGTTTTGAGAATGATTGATGATTGTTGGTTTAATTCATTGTTTGTACACATTGTTAGCTTAAGTTTACTTTGAATGCCTAGATAGATAAAAATTACTCAACGATTTTGTATTGGCTAGCTATTAGACTTTGCCGTAGTATCCCGATAATCTAGTGGGCGAAGGGAAGAAGGACCTGGATTGATAATTAAACCTTGAGTGTGCATTGAGAATTTGTGTGAGTTTTCAGTGTGCATCAGTAGAGAAGAAGCTAGGTAAGACTATCAAGACACTACAATCGGATCGTGGTGGTGAATACCTCAGCAAAGAGTTCTTGCAGTATCTGTAAGACAATGGGATTACATCCAATGTACTGCACTAGGAACCCCTCAACAAAATGATGTGGCAGAAAGAAGAAATAATACTATTTTGGAAATGGTTAGGTCAATGATGATTTATGCAAGCTTGTCAATTTCATTTTTGGGGATATGCCTTGGAAATAGTGGCGTATTTATTTTACCTGGTACCTTCTAAATCAGCTCCAAAGATGCCTCTGGAACTCTGTATAGGCGAAATCCTAGTTCAACCAAAATGATGGTTTGGGGATATCCATCATATGTGCTGACAAAGGAACTTGATAAGTTAGAAAGTAGGTGTAAGCTGATGTTTGTTTATAGGATATCCCAGGCAAACAAAAGGTGGTTACTTTTATTGTCCTCAGAATCAAAAGGTCATTGTCAGTAAAAAAACAAGATTCTTGGAGGACAATTATGTAAGAACCCATATATCCAAGAGTAAAATCATTCTCCACGAGTTTCAAAATGATGATGCGGTTCCATTAGGAAAACCTAGTGCACTGGTAGATTCACATAGAAATGGTGAGGGACTACCAATACAGCCATCAATGCAAGGCATGAGGCCATTGAGATTGACATGGCTCAGATGACTAGTCGAAGTGGGAGGGTTGTTCGGCAACCGGAAAGGTACATGTGTTGGGATTTTATACAATAAGCTATTATGATTAAGTGAGTTCGATTGATACACTAGTCTTCATAAATGTGTCACATTAACATAGTCTTATCTGATATAACAAACATACGATACAAACTATAATATCATATTATCTGGCCTATATGGATGATCATATGGTGTGTAGGAGATCACAAAGGATCATATGAATCATTTGACTTAGCGAGGTATAAACAGTATCACGGCTGAGACAGTCCTTTGATAGGCTGCCAGTTTAGGCTGCAACATATCAGTTCATAAGTAAGATTATCTTAGCAACTTGATGTGTCGGTAAATCTTTATGTATTGATGGGATCAACAATGATATGTGTTATTCTAATTGACATATGAATGAGCCAGATCTCTAGATACTTGTTATGATCTTAAGCATAATGGAAAGCTAAGGGGCATACATATGTAGACCACACTTTGACTTACTATGGTGGCAAGTCTTTCATGTACTCTTATACCTGCATCTTGGGTGTCGCAGTTTGTGTGTGGCTTGCTTAGGCTAGACATGTAGGTAATCATATCCGCTTTAGGATGAGGACATTTTCTGAGGAGCTCAAAAGGTTCATTATGCTAAACTCTGCAGATTGAATTATTTAATTCAGGTATAAGTGAGAAGGAGTGAGTAGTACTACTCAGGAAATAAGAGATTAATTAATTATGGTTGATTGTCATTAGCTAAATTAATAAATGAATGTCCAAAACCTTAAATATTTTGATCATTCAAGTTTAATGCGACCCGTTCTGAAAAACATGGTAATAAATGGGTGAGTCAGCATTTTTTCTGTGGTGAAAGTAAAGCAATATTTAATTAATTAATTATATATGGGTTTGACATGGAATTAATTAATAAGCAGGGCCCACTTTATTATTTCCAATTGACCCCTCGTCTGGCCCACGAACTGCTCAGAGCCCTTTAGTATTAGGGTTTCCAAACCCTAATACTATATAAGCCACTTCTCTCTATCAGATCACTACACACAACAATAGATTAATATTCAACAAAGAATATTTAGGGAATAGAGAGAAAGGGCGGCGGCTAGGTCATAAGGAGAAAGTGATCAACTTCTTCGATATTGATCCAACTCGGTAGCACATCCTAACCAAATTTCCGAGGAGCAAGGGAACATATTAGAAGATTAGATCTATTGGAACAAGAAAAGCTCATATTTATACTCACTTATCTATATTTTTCTCCATTTTTTCAAATGCATTTTATTATATTTTTAGTTATTTATATGCATGAGACTGTTTTAGAGGGTGTTATGCCTTTCATGATTGATTTTGCAGGTATTTAGGGCAAAAATGAGGTGAAATGATGAAAGAGCCGAGATACATGGAGTGCCGCTTCGATTGACGCACGGGTAGTCGACCAAAGATGGAAGACGAAGCAAAATACCTCAAGCAGGACCTCTATGTCGATTGACAGACCCCCTATTGATCGACACAAAGGTCTGATGTCGATCGGAGGCACAAACGAAGCAAGGAGCTCGACACTTGTGGCCCTGTCGATCGACAGGCTCCCTGTCGATTGTCAAGAAGGTCAGACTTGGGGAATCAACATAGAAGCAATTACAGTTTTCGATTTGAAGGTTGTGTCGATTGACAGGCTCCCTGTCAATCGACACAGATGCTCGACATGGCTATTTTCACCTGTTTTGGCAATTTTTGTTATTTTAGCCCAATACCCAAATTATATATTTTTCTCTCCTCTATAAATAAGACTCATTAGGGCACGAATTTTATCACTGTTTTTCTGCATTATTGCACTTAGAATAATTGAGCTTTGAAGTTTTACAAGACATTCAAGGTTCCTCTGTATTTGAAAGTTCATTAATATCATGTTTGTTTTATTCCTAGTCATGTTTTGTGGATAACCCTAACTGGTTCTAGCGCTATGATTTATCTTTTTTTATGCATGCATAATTGAAATCGACTCTCTTAGCATGGTTTAATTCTCTGATTTAATTTAATAATCTAGATTAAAAAAAGACCGAGAGGTGAATTTGAGTTTAGGTTAAAGTTATCAATTGAAGGACCGAGAGGTGAAAATTTTTAATAGGAAGAGAGAATTAAATATGTTTGTTTTCTGTCTTAAAAGGAAGAAACTTGCATAGTAATTAATTAGATGATTATTGAGATTAACTAAATTTGTGTTCTTGAGACTGAGAGGATAAAGTCACTGTTTAGTAATCTAGGATATAAATTGCAGGACAAGGGAATTCAATCCATCAAAATCTATGTTTTCCCCATTGCTGAGTTGATTGATATTGCATGCTAAAGATTAGACTATCTTCCCTAGCATTTTCGCATTCTTTAATTTTTTTAAAACCTTTATTTTATTGCATTGTCATATTTAAATTACAAAACAAAACCCCTTTTTCAAAATCTTCAAACTTCTATGTTCTAGAAATTATAGCTAGTACTTTGGGTGTTTCGTTGTACAGTCCTCTTGGGATCGACCACCTTAGGGTGTAAAAATATTATTTGCTCACCGTTCCTAGCGGGTATCAAATTTGCGCCATTGCCAGAAATTGTCAAATTTATCCAATTATTAGTTTGTTTTTAGTTCTGAAGGATTGAGGCTGTAATTTTATTTTATTTCTGTTATAATTTCGTTCTTGTTGATTTTGCTGTTTTTAATTTCGAGTTTTAGGGTTTGATTGTAGTTTTTGGTGTGTTATTTTCGTGTTTCAGTTCGTGTGTGTTTTTAGGGTCTGTGCTCTGTCTCGATTGACATCCTGTCTGTCGATCGACAGATCCGCTGCACTCGAGTCGATCGACACGGTCGCTGATTTTCTGTTTTTTTTTTTCAGGTACATGAACACAAGGGCTCGGGGAAAACCACTCGAGAATTTTGATCTAGACATTGAGGCTACAGTCCAGAGGAGGAAAAGCAAGGAAAACAAGTACAAACACCGACATGGATCCACCACACACTTCAGACGGTGAGGATTTCTCAATGATGCCACCATTGGAGGAGACCAATGCACAACTCATAACTCAAGAGAATGCCACCTTACTTGTCCAAGAAGTTAATTAGATGATGGATATCATCAAGCATCTCATGACAGAGAGGGAACCCGAAAGGCGCGAGGGCGACAGAAGAGAAAGAGAAAGAGAGAGAGAAAGGTGCCGCCCTGACGACTCCGATGATGAGGAACCGAATGCGATGGCCAAGAAGTACAGACCACAGCTCGGGAATGAGGAATTTGTTATTGGCATCACTGCCAATAACTTTGAACTCAAGATCGGTTTGATTTAGATGGTTCAGCAGAACCAGTTTGGAGGCTGAGCAGTGGAGGTGTGTGATACCATCAAGCAGGGAGGAGTTAAATAGGATGTGATCCGTCTATGTTTGTTACCTTTCTCACTTTGGGATCAGGCTCGGACGTGGTTTACAGCCCTAGACTGAAGGGATTCATGAATTGAATCACTAAATCCGTTAGCCGAGATCGTTAATTGGAAAATCAAAAATAAATTTCTAGTTGATCACACACAGCTCCCAAATTCTGGTTTCATGTGTTGCAACTTATGATCTTGTGGTGTGGTGTATTTTGATCTGAGAACCTGAGGCCTATTTATAGGAAAATACTGGACTTCTACTGGGCCTGAGTTTTAATGGGCCAGACCAGGGACCAGAATGCAAATAGCAAATAAGGCCTATTAATTAATTAATTTCCATATTCAATCCAGAATATAATTAATTAAATAATATTGATTCATTCCATCATAGAATCAATATTGTCCTACCTATTTGCTACCACGTTTTGAGGTACGGGTTGCATGGGCTCGGTATATCCCCACATTTAAGGTTACCGACATTCGTTAATTAATTTAAACTCTAACAAGCTATTTAATTAATTAACATCTTATATTACTTAGTCAATCCGCTCAAACATTTTCACTTATGCTTGAACTTAATCAGCTTGCAAGACTTTAGCATAACATACCTTTTGAGCTGCTCAGGGAATGTCACCATCCTATACTGGATGTGGTTACCTAGTTAAAATACCAGATAGTCATACACAAACTGCTATCACCCAAGATACAAATATACAAGCTCAACTAGAGCCTTTCACTGCAACTCAAAGTGATACACAATCTGGATATGCTTCTGTACCTTCATTTAGGTTTAGGATCTCATCAAGTCATAGAGATCTAGATTCTTGTGATCTCAACTTAGGTCTTTATCAATGAGTGCCCCCACACCAGCTTACCAAGCTATCCAAGATAAGATGTTTATTACTGCGTATGCTGCAGCCTACACCAACAGTTTATCCTGTAACTGTCTAAGCTGTGATAACTATTTATATCTTTCTAGGTCAAACGATCCATATGATCTTCCGTGATCCACTACACACCGTATGATCTCCCTATCGACGAGATAAGAGGATAGTTGCATTTGCATCACATGTTTGTTAATTCAGATAGGAGATGAACATAAAACATTTATGATTCCCAGTATATTAACCAATCGACCTTGTACATAATATACCAATCATAATGCTTTCAGTATATAAATCCAACAATCTCCCACTTATACTCAAAGCATTATACAGGTGCTTTTCAGAGTATAACGCGTCTAAACTAATCTAACTATTACATCGATCATTCTATGTGGCTGGCTTTGCCCTCAGCCCAAGGTTACATACATGCTTCTCGTAGACCTTTTGAGGCAGAGCTTTTGTGAATGGATCCGCTAGATTATTCTTTGTATCAATATTATCTTCCAGCACATCACCCCTTGCTATGATTTCTCATATAATTTGGTACTCATTTCAATGTGTTTGGTTGTTCTGTGAGTTCGTGGTTCCTTTGAATTAGCCACATCTCCCGAATTATCACAATATACCGTGATAGTCTTGCGCAACTTAGGAATCATGTCCAACTCCAGAAGGAAGTTTCGAAACCATACTGTTTCTTTTGAAGCATATGAAGCTGCCACATATTTGATATGTGTGTAAAATGACCTATTTTTCGATGTGTGCACGTGCATGTTTGTGTCCATTTTACCCTCATATCATATGTTTTTGTCGTTCTTTTGTCATGTTTTTGTGTTTACATTTTGAAATGATGTAGGATACATTTTGAGCATAATATAGCATATTTTGGAGAGTTTTGGAGGAAAATCGTCCAAGTATGAAGTCCGAGGAGGCTAAGTTCGCCCGAGCTGTGCAAAAAAAGGAGTTTCGGGAGCTTGGAGGAGTTGCCCGGTCGAGTGGTGTGCAGGCTCGGCCGAGCTGCCCGACAGAGAGCTTGCTCGGCCGATTGGTGTGCAGGCTCGGCCGAGCCGTGGAACAGAGACCTCGCTCGGTCGAGCGAGGCAGGCTCGGCCGAGCCAAGTCAGGCTTCCCATTTTCCCGCGGATCTTCTGGAGGCTCGGACGAGCCAACTTCAGCTCGGGCAATCCGAGGCCCTGCTAGCTCGTTATAAAAGGGGGAAAACGGTTATTTTGATAACTTTTGATAACTTTTCATAACTTTGGAATAATGACCTCCTAAATTCTCTCTACGATTCCGTTTTCATCTCTTCCAAAACCTCACCCAATGTATCAAGGAGCTAAATCATCAATCCTAGGAGGAGAATTGAAGATCCAAGGGGGTAGATCAAGACCTAGCAAATCCAATTGGGGAATATTTCATTTTCTACTTATCAATTGTAATGGATATATTAGATTTCAACTTTGTATTGTTACAATTGAGAGGTATGTTGCTCTAATTCAATTTGGATGTTGATTTGAACAAGGATGCATGAAGATTAGGTTTGATAATTGTTTGTTTACTTTCCTATGAAGTCTTGATTTGCACTTGAGCTTGTTCATACCTATAGATGTAGGTAATAGCCAATCTATAGGTAGTTGATGTGAACGTTGCAGCCAATACGCGGACGGAATCGTCGTGATAAGTGCATAATCATATAGTTTTAGTTCCAATCCATGTGCGGAGCTAGGATTGTAGGGCAATAATCAACGGACGTTTTGGAGTGAGTTAGGGATTGATAACGTAGCTGTTTGAGATTTCTAATTTCATCAACGGTCGATTCACCGGTACAAAGGGGATTGACAAGAAAAGAGTCGGTTGCTCAACCTCATAGGAATTAAAACTTGTTTACATCAATGATTAACCTAACTGGATTAAATCTACGTTTATTTCAACATCCTATCTACCTCATTTGAGTATTTGTTTGTCTTGGTTTACCAATGTGTGGAGAGAATTGATTGAATGTCGATTGTTGGTTTAATTCATTGTTTGTTATATGTTGTTAGCATAGGTTTAAATTGATTGCATAGTTGATAGAAATTACTCAACGATTCTATTTTGCCTAGCTATAAGACTTTGCTATAGTATCCTGGTAATCTAGCGGGCGAAGGGAAGAAGGGCTTTGATTTGACAAATTTTATTCTTGTATAGCTAGGAGTTTAATTTTGATTGAACTTTTAGCCGCATCATGTTTGGGCGCCATTGTCGGGGACTTTATTTAGTAGGTTGCTAGATATTGGGGGAAAAGTGAAGCTTGTAGGCTAGGTGTTTGTGTTTTTGTTTATGTGAATATTGTTACTAACATTTGTTTGATAATTGTTCTAATTTTGTTTTCATTTAGATTTCTGTTTTTGTTGGAAGAATTGCCTTTGTTGGACTTTTGTAGGTGTCTAACATGGAGAGACTTATTAATGTGCAAAGGCAATTGGAGGAGATGAGAGACCTCATGATGCAAAGACAAAGACCGCGAATTCCTATCCGAAACGTGTACGAGGAAATGTTTGAATGTAATAACCAATGGCCGGAAGAGGAAAGAGTTTATCAAACGGTGGATATTGTAAAGGAATCTAATGAGAATGATTTGTGGAGGAGTCAAATAGAGCTCATGCAAGAAGAACTTAAATTGTTGAAAAGATCAAGGAAAGAACATGAGGAAAGACAAGAAATAGAGGTGAAGAAAGAAGATGAACCGGCAAAGGAAAGAGAAGTAATACTTCAAGTTGATGAGGTAAATGAAGATATCAAGGAGCCGGCACAAATTTTTGAAAGTATGGAGAAGGATGAGAGTGCGAGTATAGAGATGAAACCCGTGGAAACATTAGGAGATGGCAAAGAAAATGAGGAAACCGAAGAAATCAATAGTGAAGAGATAATGGGTGTTCATCAAGAAGAGCTCGTGAAGGAAGGCATTGAGGAGATGGTGAAGAACATTGAAGGAGGAAGAATTGAGGAGCCTTCACTTGAAGAGATTCCAACAATACCGACATTGGAACATTTCATGGAAGAGGAAGAGCCGAACATATGCAAAGAGTATGAGGATAGGTTTAACCGGGGAATGTCAACTTGGGAAGTAGAAAAGGTTGAGGAGAGAATGGTGAGTGCATGAGATGAGTGGATCAATGAGTTTCTTGAAGTGGGGATTAGTTTGGAAAATGGCTTGAAGAATACTTCAAAGAAGGAGCACTCATTCATTCAATTGGAGTTCGACAAGATAATCAATCCTCCTTGGAGAGATGATAGGGGTGAAAGAAAAATCACCTTGGACAAATTGCTCCCAAGTAAATGCAGATTAAGGGAGAAAGGTGTATTAAAAACCCACAAAATTTTTGATAATGGTTGATGTGGTAAGGTCGTCTAGCTACCGACGTTAAGGAAGCGCTTGTTGGGAGGCAACCCAACCAATTTTCTTTCTTTTGTTTAATTTCTTTTAGCTGCTTTGATTTTAAATAAATGTCTAGTTTGTTTGGTTTTGTGTTTGTAGGAGGAGCTACAAGATCGAGAGGAGTGACGATGCACCATCCACCGTTTTTGCAAACTTAGTCTCACTTGACTAAGTTTGGGGGGATGTGCCGGTAGCCGGTGCCTCAGTTTATTCTTCTCCATCTCCTATCCTTTATCTTGCAATTAGTTTAGTTGTTGGATATTATCCCTTTATTGAGATTTGATTCGATTTGGTTGTACCTATATTGATATTCTACATTGGATGAATGTTTTGGATTATGCTCATCTTGATGATATGTATGGATATTTTCATGGGTTTGAGTTTGTTGAACATTGGGTTTGATGGTATGTTTGGTGGCGCTAGTGGAGAAATGAATTATTTGTATAGATTTTGGATAGTGGAATGATGGTGGAAAGAGGTTTTGGAAGTGAATATGATTCAGGATTGTTTGATTGTGATTGTGGATAGAATCATTAATGAGTTGGCATGATTGAATACTTTCTATTATGCATGGGTTGTGGTTTGGATTATTGGTTTGGTTTGAATGGTTGTGCTAGTGGATATTATCTTATATCTTTAATTGTTGGTTTGTGGAAAGCTTGGTGGAAATGAGAGCTTTCCTATGAGGAGAATTGAAGATCCAAGGGGGTAGATCAAGACCTAGCAAATCCAATTGGGGAAGATTTCATTTTCTACTTATCAATTGTAATGGATGTATTAGATTTCAACATTGTATTGTTACAATTGAGAGGTATGTTGCTTTAATTCAATTTGGATGTTGATTTGAACAAGGATGCATGAAGATTAGGTTTGATAATTGTTTGTTTACTTTCCTATGAAGTCTTGATTTGCACTTGAGCTTGTTCATACCTATAGATGTAGGTAATAGCCAATCTATAGGTAGTTGATGTGAACGTTGCAGTCAATACGCGGACGGAATCGTCGTGATAAGTGCATAATCATATAGTTTTTGTTCCAATCCATGTGCGGAGCTAGGATTGTAGAGCAATAATCAACGGACGTTTTGGAGTGAGTTAGGGATTGATAACGTAGCTGTTTGAGATTTCTAATTTCATCAACGGTCGATTCACCGGTACAAAGGGGATTGACTAGAAAAGAGTCGGTTGCTCAACCTCATAGGAATTAAAACTTGTTTACATCAATGCTTAGCCTAATTGTATTACATCTACTTTTATTTCAACATCCTATCTACTTCATTTGAGTATTTGTTTGTCTTGGTTTACCATGTGTGGAGAGAATTGATTGAATGTTGATTGTTGGTTTAATTCATTGTTCGTTATATGTTGTTAGCATAGGTTTAATTTGAATGCCTAGATTGGTAGAAATTACTCAACAATTCTATTTTGCCTAGCTATAAGGCTTTGCTATAGTATCTCGGTAATCTAGCGGGCGAAGGGAAGAAGGACCTGGATTGATAATTAAACCTTGAGTGTGCAGTGAGAATTTGTATGAGTTTTTATTGCGCGTCAAGTTTTTGGCGCCGTTGCCGGGGACTTCTTTTAGTAGGTTGCTAGATATTGGGGGAAAAGTGAAGTTTGTAGGCTAGGTATTTTTGTTTTTGTTTGTGTGAATAATATGTTGTTTGTTTTTTGTATTTGTTGGTGTTTGCCTTTGTTGGACTTTTGTAGGTGTCTAACATGGAGAATAGAAGAGGAGTTGACAAGGAAAGACTTGAGAATGTGCTAAGGGAAATGGAGGAGATGAGAGCCCTTATGATGCAAAGACAAAGACCGCAAAGGCCTATCCGAGACGTGTATGAGGAAATGTTTGAATGTAATAACCAATGGCCGGAAGAGGAAAGAGTATATCAAACGGTAGATGTTGTTAAGGAATCTCAAGAGAATGATTTGTGGAGGAGTCAAATAGAGCTCATGCAAGAAAAACTTAATTTGTTGAAAAGATCAAGAAAAGAGCATGAAGAAAAACAAAAGATGGAGGTGAAGAAAGAAGATGAACCGGCAAGGGAAAGAGAAGTAAGACTTCAAGTTGATGAGGTAAATGAGGATAACAAGGAGCCGGTACAAATCTTTTAATATATGGAAAGGATGAGATTGTGAGTATTGTGATGAGACCTAAGGAAATATTAGGAGATGGCGAAAAGGAGGAGGAAACCAAAGAAATCATTAGTGAAGAGATAATGGGTGTTCATCAAGAAGAGCTCGTGAAGGAAGGCACCAAGGAGATGGTGAAGAACATTGAAGGAGGTATTATTGAGGAGCCTTCACTTGAAGAGGTTCCAACAATACCGACATTGGAACATTTCATAGAAGAGGAAAAGCCGACAATAAGCAATGAGAATGAGGATAGGTTGCTGCAGGGAATGTCAACTTGGGAAGTAGGCAAGCTTGAGGAGAGAATGGTGAGTGCATTGGATGAATGGATCAATGAATTTCTTGAAGTGGGGATTAGTTTGGAAAATAACTTGAGGATCACTTCAAAGAAGGAGCACTCATTCATGCAATTTGAGTTCGACAAGATAATCAATCCTCCTTGGAGAGATGAAAGGGGTGAAAGAAAGATTGCCTTGGACAAATTGCTCTCAAGTAAATGCAGATTAAGGGAGAAAGTGTTGGAATTGTATACATAAAAGCATTATGATTGGTATATTGGGAAACGTTATGTTTGATATACTGGTAATCATTAATGACTTGCAATAAACAACTCCTATCTGAATTAACAAACATACGATGCGAACAAACACATCCAGTTATCTCGTCCATAGGGAGATCATACGGTGTGTAAGAGATCACTGAAGATCGTATAGATCGTTCGACCTAGCGAGATATAAACAGTTATCACAGCTGAGACAATTTCTGGTTTGGTTGTCGGTTTAGGTTGCGGCACACAAGTCCATAAGTAGTTTATCTTGACTGCTTTGTGTGACCGGTACATCTCAATGTATTGATAGGATCAACAGTGAGATAAACCATTCTACTTGACATATGAATGAGTAAAGATCTCAGTAACTTGGTCGGATCTAAAGTCTATTGAAAGCTGAGGGGCACACAT
>JAPKLW010000068.1:265134-279979 GCA_026898455.1 Plectranthus barbatus
GTAGTACATTATCTTCGCAATGTACCTGATTTTGCCTAGATAATGTAGTAAGCTTGTCTAGATAATGCACCGCCAGCGAGGTAACATGTAACATTTGGGAAGTGATTAACATATGATCACAACTCTATATATATATATATATATATTAGATATGAGAATATATATTAATATAAGAAATGAAATAAATCTCAGTCATTGATTGTACAAGATCTACAGTCATGCTTTAATAATTTATGTTTTCATTTTATCCACCGCATACTTTATTATTACATATTTAAGGGTATCATTGTTATTTAACCTGTTTTAATTATGATATCTCCCTCAAATAAATAATTTTCTTCTTTTGGTTTCCTTCTTTCACGCAATTTGAATATGTAATTCCTTATCTTTTCGATTTTTCATGAGATTTCGATTGTCTTGTTGAATAAGTTTTGATATTTCTCAATATATATCAATTCGTCTTCGTGTTCGTTTTATCCTCATTAATTCATATATATGATTTTGGCGATCGGATTCTGGTTTTGATTGGTTCTTAAGGTTAGATTTAAAGTTTTTGTGCTTTCTAAGTTTACGTTTCTTTCTGATTTTTTTTATTTGAATATCATATGAGTTCCAGTTGTTTGATATTTTTGGATGATATTTGTTGATTATGGTTTCACAAGACTGTTTTTTATATATTGTTTTGAGAATTTTTATTTCAAACAATTTTTGAAATATTTCATTATTACTTTTTTACTATTCATCTGTAGTGTTGAGTTATTCATTATTTGATATTACAGCTTCATTTTTAGTAACTCCGATTATTCCTTTTTATTAATTTTTATTGATTTCATTTTTAGTAACATGTTGTTCATTTTATTTGTTCTCAGGTTCATTTATACCAGAATGTGTTGATACGCTAAAGCCTCACAAAGGGAGAAATTTAGAGTATTGGATGAATTTTATAAACCATTTGAATGACTCAATTGCTAAATATAACAATTCATCAATGAAAAAGAATATGTTTGAAGATGATTATGTTGCACTAGTTCCTCAAACTATCAAAGTGTTACTTCCATATGTGGTCAAAACTGAAGGGAGCGACAGTCCGTTAATTCCAAGGAAAGAGAGTTGTTAGATTGTTAATTAAACCTATGAAGATATGTGCAAAACCTAAGTGAAGATTATAAAAGAATCTCACATCATAATGCATAATATAATATGTAAAATAAAAATCTCAGTAGATATAATGAATCATACAAGCGATATAATGAATCGTACGAGCGATATAATGAATCGTACGAGCGATACAATGACCATTAGATGAACTATAACTTCAACTAACAAATTTTGTTTTTGAATTTGATGAAGTAGATTGAAAACAAAATGAAAAATATAGAAGATAGAATGAACACAACTGAAGTTCGTTCATTGTTCGTAATGCTATGTTGCCCTTTAATGAAGTAAAATGAGGATAAAATGCAATGTTTTTCGTTGAAGGTTTTATGTAATTTGGATCGTTGATGTTGTCAAATCTATGAACTATATTTATTCTCATTTCTCACAATAAGGGCTATTCTCACCAGATCAGTCCCATATATATATATATATATATATATATATAGGGTAGTGATCAGGTGAGAATAGGAGTTACTATGAGAAATAAGAATAGATCTCGCGTGTCCATCTCATCAAATCGACGAACAGGATTCATTCTCAGCAAATTGAAAAACGCGGTATTTTTGCCCCAATATCCTGCAGTTTTAGCTTTTAAAGGCTAAAACTGTAAAAAAAAACTCAAACACAAACAGCAACCTGCATTTTAAGCCCGATTTACTTCATTTTTAGCCCAATTTACTTCATTTTTAGCCCGATTTACTTCATTTTTACATAAATACGAATTAAAAAAAAAATTAAACATCTTCTTCTTCAAAGCAGCAACACGAGCATAGTCTCTATAAAATTCAATACCAACATCAACAGTTCTAAAAACTCTGCCCTTAAAATGCTTCATCTCATCAACACACTTTGGAATAAATGAATCTGTAAGATACAAAAATGCTCAAAGTTAACACTAAAAATGCACAATATAATAGTAAAAATGAACGTCGATTTGAATACACACTTTGGAATAAATGAACCTGTAAGATACAAAAATGCACAAAGTTAACACTAAAGATGCACAATATAACAGTAAAAATGAACGTCGATCTGATTAAAACAAATTTTTCAAAACTATATTCATGCACAATAAACAAAGTCGAGACCGAACACGAAAGCGAAATCTAGAAACAAAGAAAAATAATTCGATCGACAGAAGAAATATAAATCAAATCGAACGAAGGAAGAAGAAATCAAATAGCGCGAAGAAAGGAATAAAAAATCTAATGAGATACTATTTCAGATTTTAAAAAAAAGCTAAAATTACAAAAATAACCTTAATTTTGCAAAACTGCAGGATAATCGAGGAAAACTGCACACGGAGTGAAATAGATCATGAGCGTTGAAATCACAAAATCAAAGCCTAAGATTTATTCTCATTTCTCATATTAAAAACTATTCTCATATGATCACTACTCTATATATATATATATATATGTGTGTGTGTGTGTGTGTGATCATATGAGAATAGTTGTTAACATAAGAACATGAGAACAGATAATGAAGTAATTTTATGATAATATGAATAAAACTGAAGATAAAAGTGTACAATGAAGGAAATCGAAGATAAAATGAAAAAAATGGAAGATAAAATGAAAATGAAGTATTTTGAGGTTAAAATGAAGTATAGTTAGTATATAATGTAGTATTCACATATTCTCTATTCAATATATATATATATATATATATATATATATATATATATGAGAGAGAGTAGTGATCACTTGAGAATGACCTATGAGAAATTAGAATAAATCTCAGCCTTTGATCTTGTTATTTCAATGCTCAAGATGTATTTAATTATGTGTGCAGTTTTAGTCGATTATCCTGCATTAAAAGATAATATATTAATCATATACAATGAATAAAAATTTTAAAGCCTGCATTTTAACTTAATTTTTGTTCATTTTAAGGACAATATCCTGCATTAACATTATATTGCAAAATAAAAAGCTTTATATCTCTACATACGACATTTTATCTTCAATATTGTGCATTTTATGTTAGCAATCAAGTATTTTATGTAAGAAAACGTGCATTATATCCCATTATGAAAAAAAATTATCTCTTTAATAAGGAAATATTGTATGTATCAAAATCTGGATATTCATATCTAATATGATATGGAAATATAATTATAAACAATAAAGAGTATTTGATTTTCAAAATTGAAATATATATATCCTTAATTTATTAGAATATTCTTACCATGTCTACTAAAAAGAATCATAATCTTATTTGAGCATCATCAAAATAATTCAAGTTTATATTAAAAGTTAGCGTGTAAATTTTGAATTTTCTGAGTCGTGATGATCATTCATATATCGAAATAAACAACGAAATTATTTGAATCTCACTATGTTACATAAATAAAATGTATGTTGATGTAATTGATCTTAAAATAAGTTTACTATATATATATATATATATATATATATATATATATAGAGAGAGAGAGAGAGAGAGATGCATTCATATGTTAACCACTTCCCAGATGTTACTTGTTACCTCATTGTCGGTGCATTATCTAGACAAGGTAATTACATTATCTAGGCCATATGCGGTACATTACGAAGAAAATGTATTACATTATTATTGCATTACATTATCTTGGTAATGTACTGCATATGGCCTAGATAATGTAATTAGCTTGTCTAGATAATGTACCGACAATGAGGTAACATGTAACATCTGGGAAGTGGTTAACATATGATTACAACTCTATTTATATATATATATACAGAGGAGCGATCATGTGAGAAAAATCATCATGTGAGAAAAAAAGAATAAATCTTATCCATTAGATCTATATAAATCAATGGTTGAAATGCAATCAAGCAACAATTAAAACACAATCAAGCAATTGGTTGATTGTGTTTTCGTTATTGCTTGATTATTGTGTTGCTTGATTGTGTTTGATTGGTTGCTTGATTTTATATCAACCATTGATTTATTAAGATCTGATGAATATGATTCATTCTTTTTTCTCACAGGGGATTTTTCTTACTTGATCCGCTCCATATATATATATATATATATATATATACTTTTCTTATCAAATATGCATTGTAAAATTATTGCATTGCATAAAATAAAAAATTATATTCTCACCTTGTTTTATCTTAATAATTATTATTTTTATCTTAAAATTGTTCATTATATCTCTATATAATATGCATTTTCTGAAGGAATATAATGCATTTTATGCATCATATTGTGCAGTTTAAGTACGATTTCATGCATTTTAGGTATATTTTCGCGCATTTATGGATATCAATGTGCTATTACGAAATTTATGTATAGAATCACTATTTATTTTTGTTAAGGTTTTTTTCCTCTAAATTTATCCAATAAGGATTTTGTTTGAAAGATAATTAAATTATCTTTAGTTTGATATATAATATATGAAAAAAAAAAATTAATTGAGTGAGTTATGATCATTTAAAGTTTTTAGAATTTTAATTAGAGGATAGAGAAAAAAATTTACAAAATTATCCTTAAAATCGAACAATGCACAATATACTACAAAAAATGAACACGAAAATTTTTAAATTTTGAGCGTTGATATGCAAAGATAGAGGGCTGTGATTTATTCCATTTGTCAAATTAAAAATTATTCTCATATGATCACTACTCTCTCTCTCTCTCTCTCTCTCTATATATATATATATATATATATATATATATATATATATATATATGGGAGTGATCATATGAGAACTCTCCTTACCATGTAAATATAAGAACCAATCTCGACCATCCAAATTGGTGATCCAACTCTCAAGACTAAATAATTTCCGTGTGCATTATAGTTTAGTAAAACATGCACTGAAGGGTAATTTTGTAATATTTTCTCTCTCCACTAAAATCATCCTAAATCTTTAAATGATCATAACTCCTTCGATTTACATTATTTCTTCATGTATCATATAACAAATTAAAGGTAATTTAATTATCTTTCAAATAAAATCTCTATTGCATATGTTTTAATTTTAAAGTCATCGTAAAAAAAGAAAATTAGTGATTATATCGATAATTCTCGTAACAGTACACGAATTATTATATAATGAATGAAGTTGCACAATATAATGCATGAAGTTATATTATATAATGCAGAATATGATAGATAAAATGCAATATGTTTTTCATGCAAGATCAACAAAAAAATTAAAATTCATTCTTTGCATACTGTAGAAAATATTATATTTGTTATAAAAGTTGATCATACATTACTTATTTTTAATTATGTAGTTTTTTGTTATATTATATAAATGTATATTATTATATTATATAATGCATGTTTGTTAGGTATATAATGAATGTTTGCTAAGTATATAATGCGTGTCGAGGTCAATATAAAGCATGAAGTTATATAAGGAATGCAGTTGCACATTATAATGCATAAAGTTATTGTATATAATGCAGAATATGATAGATAAAATACAATATATTTATTTCAGCAAAATCATCATTCATCATTATATTTGCACTTGTTATGTATTATATAGTAATAACATATGCATTATAATGAAAGCAATATAATTCTTCTCTAAAATAAAAGCGATATCATATATAATGGAGGAACTAATACCGTATAATGATAATAATATTGTTCTAAAATAAGAGTAATATCATATTATAATTCAGGAAGATGTTTGTTAGGTAGATAATGCATGTTTGTTAGATATATAATGCATGTCGAGGTTGAATGTGCAGACAGAATCTTAAATAAGTACAAAATGACAAAAATACCCTATAATGCAAGTATTTTTAGATAAAATGACCGAAAATTCTAGTAAAATCCTGATCGAACATTCATCTAAATCAATGGCGAGGATTAGTTTTATTTCTTATGGTAGAAGGTGTTTTCACTGGATCGCATTCATATATATATATATATATATATATATATATAGAGAGAGAGAGAGAGAGAGAGAGAAAGAGAGACAGAGAGAGAATGAATCATGTGAGAAAAATCCCCCTGTAAGAAAAAAAATGAATCATATCCATCAGATATAAAAAAATCAATGGTTGATATTTAATCAAGCAACAACTAAAATGCAATCAAGCTATAAAATAATCAAGCAACAACTAAAGCACAATCAAGCAACATAATAATCAAGCAATGACCTGAATACAATCAAGCAATGTCGTGAATGCTATCAAACATCTTTCTCACATTCTCACGTTAAGAGTTTTCAAACTGGATCCGCTTATATAATTAAGAAATTCAAAGAGTTAGTTTTTGAATAATTCTAATTCTAATACAATCATTAGAATCACTTTATAAATTTAATTAAAATTTAAAAAACCCGGTTTCTATATAATTAATTTCATATTATTTATAATTCACGCATGTGTAGAAATATTTATAAGTATCTAATGTGTCTTATATAATCCTAACACCTATATTATTTTCGGGAAATAGAAATGCATAAAAGTAAATGAAAGGAGGTTTGGGCTATATATGTGGCCCATTGCTGGAAACTAAATCGCTCTAAATAGGCAGAAGCAGCCCAAAGAGGAAAATCGGTCCCCCTAACAATGTAGGACCCTAGATAAGTTGCAAGCCCAAAAGATTGGCCCAGCAGAGTAAAGAGAAATAATGCGTGAGCTTATAATTATCTCAAAAAACCTGAATTATAGGTTATTTTTATCATTTTGTATTTATTTAAGATTCTGTTTGCATATTCAACCTCAACATACATTATATATCTAACAAACATTATATGCATAAGAAACATGCATTACCTAACAAATATCTTCCTGGATTATAATATGATATTACTCTTATTTTAGAACAATATTACTATCATTATACAGTATTACTTCCTCCATTATATATGATATTATTTTTATTTTAGAGAAAAATTATATTACTGTCACGCCCCGATTTAGAAACAAGGCATAAATAAGAGAATTAAAGCACATCGAGTACGAGACTTGCACTTGGGATATCAATCAAAAATAAGATCTCAAGCGAATAAGATAGAAAGCATCACACTTATTCCAAGTTAAGCAAAATATGGTAAAAGGGTGCCTCCTCAAGAGGGGATCATAGCTTCTTGAGTAAACCAAATATCAGAGTTTTAACAAGATTGAAAATAACAAAAGTCTAACAAAAGACATTGAGTCTAGCAGTGGAAAGTTATCAAGGAAGTATGTATATGAAAATACACACTTCTGCATTTAAATATTATAAAAGATGAGTCTTCAGCTCCACTCCTCTGCTACCTCGTACTTTGCTCCAAAAGCTTCTTTTAACCTGTGCATTTTAAAAATAATGCAAAGGGCTAAGTACAAATTGTACATAGCGAACACGTGCCCGAAAATATACATATATATATATATAAGTTTGTCATGCCTTTTTAATCGGGTTGCACATGGGGATTAAGTTTGAAATCCTCCTATTGCACCAAAACATTTTATGAATGAGCCTGCTCCTTTTTACTTAGTTAAACTCTCTGCAATTAATTATGTGACTGGGAGGTGGCCACCTACCACAGTTACGATGCTAGTCCAAGTAGGGAACGACCCCTAACATGTCAGCATCGTAGTGCACTAACCCAAGGTATCTCTTTCACTATATGGGTATGATCGATAAGACTCGCAATACGTAGAGTCAACATCCACGTTGAATAAGTTTGATGTTTCTTCTCTAAGTGGGGTTCCCCCATAGAGAGGACAGATAGCATACACAAAACAGTAGGCAATGACAAAGCAATTTAAAACAAAACATTTCATTTCACGCTTGATATGCTTTGAAAGGAAAACATCATTTTTTATATTTTTAATTAAGCTCACTATATAGGGGTGAAAGAAAGCCCACCTTGAGTAGGTGCGGTTACGCGATTGGTTGATCTAGTAATTGATCTTCTTCTTGCCCTTTCCTACAGTATAAGGAATAAATAAATCCTTAGAGGACAATGGATTAAGACATCTATCACTTAAACATTTAGGATTCTAAACTCTTAATCAAACATGGACTTTTCAAATCTTGAGCCATCAGATAAGGATATGAAAGAATGATTCGTCAATCTAGTTTGACGAACAAGATAGTCAATTGTTTGTTCAATAGCTCGTGGTTTAAAATCGAGCATGATTTACAAATGAAATTCATGGTTCAACATAATTGAACAAATACGAGGCTTCGTTAATTGACATAACATCACTTCAAAGAGTATGATTGAAAGAACTTCATAATCCATTATGAATCATCGTACATCGCTTGAGAGTATGAGAACTCATCATGTTGTTCTAAGAGAAGATCAAGTTATGCTTAATCGGATCAAACAATCATAGTTGATTTGAATAAAAAAAAGGTTTTAAACAGAGGGAGAAAGAAAGAATAGCTCTCTACTATGAGTGGTATGAGAGATGTCGATTGACGTTGAAGATAAGTCGAATTTCAATGTTCTAAGTTTAACAAGTTCCATTCTTCTGAAATGTGTGAGACGTCATCCAATGACTAAGTATCTCTTCACATATTGTGATTGAAAGAAGTTACATAATCAAATACAAATCAAGGTGTAATTGATTTGAGAGTTTTAGAATTCATCGATAGGTTTCAAAGTCGTTTCATCAAAGTAATCGAGAAGATTCTTGATCTTGGATGAAGATCAAAATTCAAAAATTAAGGTTTAACAAGTTTAATTTAATCAATAAGCTTCAAAGAAGTTTGAGTTACAAGAGTTCGGTCAAGTAGTCATAGTTGATTTGAATTGAAAAGATTTTTCGAAGAAGTTATGGAAGATAACATTTCTTTGTCGATTGATACAAGAAATATCAAACGAAATTGGAACTCAATTAGTCGAAGGAAGAATTTAGAAAATGTTATTTAAGTGGACCGATATATAGGATATCAATAGATATGAAAGATAAGTCGAATCGATCAAAGAAAGAATTAAAAATGTGGAATTGCACTCTGTGTCGACCGACACAAAATGTAAATCGACCGATGCAGATACGTTGACCGAGATGAAGCATATATCGACCAATACAAATGTGTCGACCAATATTGAAAGTATGTCAACCGATACGAATGTGTCGACCGATATAAAATGTATGTCGACCGATGCAAATGGTCGACAAGAAAAGAATCGAGCGAGGGTTCTGTGTCGACCGACATGGCTTCCACGTCGACCAAGACAGACATGTCGACCGACATGTCTCTTGTGTCGATCGATACAGCCGCGTCGACCGACGCAGGCCTGAAATTGACCAAAACAGAGGCTATATGCCTTCCGGAATAAATTCTTGTTTTCGGCTATAACGGTTGTATGGGCTCGTCCAATCGATTTCTGGCAACACCAAATAGTTTTCTAACAAATATAAAGAGTCTAGACATGATTTAAAACGTCAAAACATGTTGGAATCGAGATATAACCTTAATATTTTCAAATAGAGCAAAAACACCAAAAATATATAATATGCTAAACATGCATTGGTCCTTATAAACTCATCAAAAGCCTAGATCATGATATTTACTAACTAGGGAAAAATTTACAAACATTCTCAAACGGAGGAAATAACTAGTGAGAGGTTCGATCTATACCTCTAGGACGTCCGTAGAGCTTCGATAGCTTGATCAACCCTTGATCTCACAACTCCTCACTTAAAAACATAAAAGAGTGGGAATATAAGATCGAAAATGGGAAGGAAATGAAGAGAGGATTCTAAAAAGGTATAGTTTTACGTTGAAAACTCTTCGTCGGAGCTTCGCTGGAATTCTCGTCGGAAATCTCTTGGTGAATTTGAGATAGAGTGAAAAGTGTTAACTTATGAAGGAAGCCTTCTATTTATAGAAGGTTGTGGGGGTAAATTCGGAATTACCGAAAGTTAAAAAGGTTAAACTGGTTGTCATTCGCTTGTCACATAAGTCACTTTAGCATCACCTCACATCAACTTTACATCTCTTTGCGTCATTGCACAGGAGACCATAATATTTCGTCTACCCTCGAATATTTTGTAAGGTTTGAGTCTACGATGGACAACACGAGTTGCCATTAATGAATTTCTTGCCAAGGATCGTTCTTAGGGTATCAGGAACAAATTTCAATTAAATAAACCATGCGATCCTATGCATGCTCCTACAAAAATTAATTGCAGATGATGGATTTAGAGAATACCTGATTTCACCGTTTGATCTACAGATCTAGATCGGAGCAAAATAACGATGAAATAACCTTAGATCTGAGATAGAACGCCGGCGATGGATGGTTGTTCCTACAGATCTGATCTTCTGATCTGTTCCCTTGCTCCTTGGAAATCTGGTGAGGATTATCTACCAAGTTGAATCCGACATCTGGAGAAATTGATCAATTTCTCCCTCTGGATAGCCGCCATCGTTTCTCTCTCAATTACACTCAATATACTGAATCATTAATGATCTGATAGAGAGAAGGGATATTTATAGAGTTAGGGTTTTGAGAAACCCTAACCCTAATGGGCTATGAGCAGTTCATGGGCCAGACCAGGGACCAGATGCAAATAATAAAGTGGGCCCTCTTTGTTAATTAATCCTTCCTTGTTCAACCCAGAACATAATTAATTAATAAAATATTGTTTTAACCTTCACCACGGTAACAATGCTGACTCGCCCTTTTTTACCACGTTATTAGGAACGGGTTGCACCAAACTAACATGATCCACATATTTAAGGTTTTAGACATTCATTAATTAATTTGGCTTATGACAATCAGCCATAATTAATTAATCTCTTATTTCCTGAGTAATACCACTCACTCCTTTTCACTTATGCCTGAATTAAATAATTCAACCTGCAGGGTTTAGCATAATGAACCTTGTGAGCTCCTCAGGGAATGTCACCATCCTGAAATGGATATGCTTACCTAAACGTCCAGACTAAGCAGGCCACACACAAATTGCCAACACCCAAAATACAAGTATTAGAGTACATGTAAGACTCGCCACTCTAGTAAATCAAAGTGTGGTCAATTTGTGTGTGCCCATTCATATGTCAATGAGAATGGCACATCCCACTGTTGATCCCATCAATACATAACCATGTACCGACACATCAAGTAGCTAGGATAAGCCCACTTATGAACCGATGTGCCGCAGCTTAGACCGACAGCCTATCTAGGGACTATCTCAGCTGTGATACTGTTTATATCTTTCTAGGTCAAGCGACTCATATGATCCTCGGTGATATCCTACACACCATATGGTCATCCCTATAGGCGAGATAATAGGATATTATAGTTCGTTGTATGTTTGTTCTATCAGACAGCGAGCATTGTTGTTGCAACATATATGAAGACCAGTGCACAAAACACTTAATCATATATGCTTTCAGTATATAATACCAACAATCTCCCACTTATACCTAAAGCATAATACCATAGCTTTATCAAAGTATTAAGTGTGTCTATACTGTCAATCACTCTCACTGCATTCACGTCACCTCTTGTCACGATTTCTCGTATGATGTGATACCACACATCTTATGTGTTTCACCACCTTGTGAGTCTTTGGTTCCCTTGAGTTTGTCATTGCACCAACATGATCACAATTCCATGTGATTTTATTAGGCAAACTCAGAACATACACCTCTAGAGGATAACACCGGAGTTATACTGCTTCTTGCGAAGCTAATGAAGCTATGAAAAACACAGCCTTCATACCGGAATCCGCAACACACTTTTGTGTTAGATTCCTATAACTCCTCCTCCTTCAAGGCCAACACATAGTTAGGGGTCGATTTCCTTTCGTTATGATCCTCCTGGATATCCGATGCCATTTAACTCACAAGGCTCATTCATTAACCAATGTGCCTGTCCAGAGTTGAACTGATATCTGTTTAACATGCTTATAGCAGTACAGATATCTAACTTCGTTCATTTACAATATAGAAAAACAACAATCTTTCTTGTTATGAACGAATCACCACAGAATCAATTTAAGCGACTTGAGATACCTGAACATCCTTTTCTTGTGACAACACAAAACCTTAATTCAAAAGATGTTCCAAAATCTCATAAGTCCTACTTCTGAAACTGTTCGGATAACCATCTCTTTATGCCTGACAATATCTCCACTCCGTTTTCGAAAGTGAAAATACCATCTACATAATGTACAAGGAAAACCACGCTTCCGCTGACACATAACTGGTACATGAAACTCTCATTCTCGATAGATAATATCGAAATGTCTGTTTCATGATTTTGAAGCTCCTTTAAGTTCATACTTGAACTTCCTTGGCTTCCAGACATTATGCTTTTCACTGCACATAACTTATCTGGTTATTGCATACAGATGTCGTCACCTTTTATCAAGGTACCCGTTTATAGAATACGGATGACGTCATCCATCTTCCAGATATTTAGATTCATATGTGCTGTTATGGTTAAAAGAATTTGAATGGGTTTAACAATTGCAACCAGTGAGAAAGTCTTGTTGTGAAACATACTTTACTCACTAACCTAGACCTTCGAAAACATACTAGGTTACCATTCGAGCATTTCTTTCCTTGTATATCAATCAGTTACTTATAGTTGGTAAGCTATTTGGCAATCACTGATCCTGATACACAACCATAACCTTTAGTGATTCACTTTTGAATCCAGGACTTGACGTCATTAAACTACATCTTTTGTCTTAACAGCTTCGTTGCGCTTTAAGAGATGAGTACGATGTTGTTCGTTAAGCTGGGAACAAGTCCAGAGACTGTTTCCACGAACCAGTACCATTAAGCCTGTTAAGGCAACCTCCCACTGCAACGATGCTCCTTTTACGTTGTCAGTTAGTGGTGCAATAATTTGTGGTTTACCACCTTACACAGGTGACCGTGCAATTGGTACCATACCTTCCAAGGTATGCTCAATATGCCACGGGGTATTTCCTGATGGGTTTGAATTGTCTTCTCTAGAACGTTAGAGAACAATCTCATATTTGGATTCATGGTTTTATCCTATACAACTTGCTTGTATCTAGGATACACAAAGCAACCATCTTTTTCGTTTATCTGGAATAACCCACAAAGCAGTACTAGCTTAAACCTTTCTTCCAACCAATCAGATTCCTATATCAGCTTAACAGCCGAATTACCCATCATTGCCTTTTAGACAGAGTCAAGGTCTGCTAGGGTATTTGAAACTCATTTAGAAGACACTAGATTAAGCAAACACACAACTGCTTTTGGCGCTCTTCTCAAAAAACGAAAATTTGGCAAAACTGGCATAACTTATAAACTTTTAAAGAATCATATTTTGTTTTACCTACACTATCCCAATCGAGGAATAATAGGTGTAGTTAACTGGGATGCAATCCCTTTGCTCTGCTAGATACTGTAAAACCCATCACTTAAGATACACCATTATGAATGAACCATAATGTTTTTACGGTCTTGTTTAACTTATTCTCTACCTTAGTCTTGAACGCTCTTGATTAAAGCAAGAGACTAAGACTTGTACTGAACTAGATAAACATATTCAAATCTTAAATGATGACAGTATCAATGTCTGTTAAGGCAACTGCGGAAGTAGACTCAAACCAGCAAACCAGAGCAAACACGAAATGATTTATAGAGATACAATCGCCTATTAAAAGGCCTAGTTACCATCTTTTACCTCTAAGTAGTTGTCATAAGTACCATTCTTAGGAATACCTGGATTAAATCCATAATTCCATGAATTACTTAAAACTACTTAGATTGATGTAACCTATCTCTATAGAGATTCTTTTAAATTATACCTTAGAACACTCATAGTTTATGTAATCAAGTAATGAAGAGATAATCATCTATAATAGAAAACACTGTTATTCATTCATGATAGACAAACTCTATCGAATAACTGATAATCCATTACAATAGATGAAAGATATGTTTATCAAAACCAAAACAACATCTCTTCAGAAACTTGAATTAAAACAAAGTTTTTTTAACATAAACTCAAAGTAAAATCTCCATAAGCTGAAGTAGTAACTTCCAGCATCAATCTTGGAGATGGTAATCCCGCCATCTTCAAGCCTTAAGCTTGATTCCTTGCAAAGTGTAGCAAACACGATCAGTGACCTCAGTTACCACTACCCACTAAGGAGTAGAAAACCGATACTAAACATGTTTCAACAAGCAATGCAAAAGATGACGCACCTTGTCCCTTAATTATCAAACTTGGACAATTTACTTTCCTGTGACCCTTCTTGCCACACTTGGAACATTTGTCCTTCTTGTTATCTTTCTTTCCTTTGTTCTCTCCTTTACTATTCTTCTTCTTCATGTCATTACGACACGATTTAGAAGATCTTTTAGCAATAGATCTGGAATGAACTGATAAGGCAAGACCACTCCCACTGCTTCCTTCATTCCTATTTTCTTTGACATCACTCTTTCGACTTGGAAGCAAATTAGAGTGACTCACAGAAAAGACTGAAGAAGCTTCTGTTGATACAAGATCCTTGAGCAGACTATGAATAGTTTACTCACTCTTGTTTTTCTCAATAAAAATTATGAAGTCATCAAATGACTTCGGTAACGTGTTGAGTATCTGATGGAGCCCAAGTAGCAGCTGTGAGAGATGATCCAGTCTACATTCCGAGTTGGCCGATGACTAGATCTCGAGCAAGGACTTTGAGGGCTGGATTGAGCTTATTGATTAAAGATATATGGGCTGCCAATGTTTCCAAAGAATCGATGCTGTTGGAAGAATTAAACGAAGGCCCAAAAGTTATTAATTTAATTAGA